>PVKE010028780.1:0-20687 GCA_004027555.1 Craseonycteris thonglongyai
GACAGCTTTGTCCTTGTTCTCATGGAACTTATATTCTTTTTTTTTTTAAGATGTATTTTGTTGTTTTTAACAGAGAGACATCGAGAAGGGGGAGGACCCAGAGTAGTCTCCATAGTTGTATGTCATCAGTTTTTGGCATGTTTTTTCCCCACACAGGCAGGTGGGGGCCACACAGGGCAGGAACTGGGCTGGGGGCCTCCCACATGGGTGTCATGCCCCCGCGAGCTTGGGGCCTGAACCAGGGCCTCTCACATGGAAAGCTCACCCTGGTGAGAACCGAACTGGGGGCCTCCCACATGAGAAGCACATCCCAGTTCAGCATATGGGTCCACACAGACCAGGGCCAGGACTTGATCCCCAGACCTTGGAACTGCAAAGTGGGTACTTAACCCACTGAGCCATCCCAGCTTCCCTGGAACTTACATTTTAATGGGAGGAAATAGACAATAAGCAACTATATGTCAGTTGGTACGTGCTAAAAGTAAAGAAATGGAATGGGCATGCAGAGAGAAAAAAAAAAGAAAAATGAAGCATCATCGATAGAGAGTGAGGAATGCAGGGAGGAGATTGTTTTTTTCAGATAGAATGCCCAGAGAAAATTTCTCTGATCAGTTAATAGGTAGGCAGAAACTTTAGGACATCAGTTGCAAACAGTGGTACACTTACATGCTGGGCTATTAAGGGGTACGTGAAAAATAAGCAATAATGGCAGAAAATCAAGTAAATGCAAAATGTTAGTTATGGAACAATAAATGTTAAGTTTGAGTCACTGTTAACGGAGATACTACAAAATTAGATTGCATTAGCAAATGATGCTTGGTGAGGGCATGACTATGAATCCTTCCCCAAACTGCTCTTCTACTAGTCATTACACACAGTATCAGAACAATCCATTTGCAACATTTCTAGAACTTCCCCCAAAATATAAATATATCCATAGCCAGACTGTTCAGTCAGTTTAGTTATTGACTGACTAAAAGTAAATGTATTGCCTTTAATCATGATCCTTCTCAAGCAGTGGTTTGTTTGTTTTTTAATGTGTAAAATGATTTTAGTTATTGTCAATGGTTTTTAAGTATGTCAGTTATGGATCAGTGGTTAAAGAATGGTTAAGGGGAAACCAGGATGGCTCAGAGGATAAAGTACTCTCTTTGCAACCCCAGGGACAGAGAATTGAAACCCAGCTCTGGCCCATGCAGACCTATATGCTGAACTGGGGCATGCTTCGCATGCAGGAGACCCCCACTTCAGTTCTCGCCCCCTGGTTTGGCTCCTGGCTCGAGATGGTGTGCCTCCCATGCAGGAGGCCCCTCAACCCAGTTCCCACCCTGTGTGGCCCCCACCCACCTGTGTGCAATGAAACCATGTAGAAAACTGATGATGTACAACTACGGAGACTACTCTGAGCCCTCCCCCTTCTCTCTGTCTCTCTCTGTGTCTGTCTCTGTCAAAAACAATAAAATAGGGGAAGCCGGATGGTTCAGTGGGTTAAGAGCTCACTTCTGCAGCCCCGGAGACTGAGGATCAAATCCCTGTCCTGGCCCATGCGGACCCATATGCTGAACTGGGGAGTGCCCCCAGTTTGGCTCTCACCAGGGTGAGACCGCGGCCCAGTTCCCGCCCTGTGCAGCCTTACACCCACCTGTGGAATGACAGGTTGGAGTATATTAGCCAAGCAAAATGTGCTGCAATAAAATCTAAAAGAATTGTCTACCTTTTCATTCTATAAGATACTCTTCACCTTGCACCTGTCCACCCCACCTCCACCTATCCTTTATATATCTGTGTGCCATTTGGTTTTCTAGTTTGCAAACTCCCATTCTTTCCTCTGAGAATTATTCCTCAAACAACTAGGTACACAAACATTTAACAAAGGTAGAAAATATTAATTGAATGGTGTATAATGTGTGCTATTATCCATATACTGATTTTGTTTATATTACTCTCTGATTTAAAGAACAGTTCAAAGCTAACAACCTTCATTTAGTTCATTGAGCTAAATATTCTGTACTTATTCCTTTATTTTAAATTTTAAAAATGGCAGATTTCAACACAGCATCTGAATAAACATAGTATTTTTAGATTTGAAAGATTACTGCTTTTCTGTAGAAAAATTCCTCATCATGCCAAATCATATAAAATAGACCTTTCTTTTTGGAAAGCAATTTGGCGATATCTGGTAAAATGGAAGATGTTAATATGACCTATAAATTCCACTTCTAAGTATGTTGGCTAGGAAAACTCTTGTATGCAAAAATATAACTATGTGGATGTTCATTCAGCCCTGCCACTCTGAGCCACAATGTGTCTGCAGGGCAGAGGCAGTGACAGTGGAGTTTGCCATTTAGGCAGGTTCCCTGCCTTTTTACTGGTGTCCATCTCTCTGTCATTGCACTCAAGTCCCAATGAAACACCTTAGGATTTGACCTATCATACAACTACATTGTAATGGCACAAAGGTCCATTGCTGTGAATGGTTGTGTAACCAGACAGTTTACTTCAACTAAAGACTTGATCCTGATGATTCCAAAAAAAACCCACGAGATTAAAGATCTACGTGGTCACCACAGAGGATTCACCCCATTCAAGAGGTGGGCATGTATGGAAGATCATGGTCATGGAGCTTTTCAGTTCAAAGAGGGAGAGCAAGGAGCTACTGTTTATCCTGACAGCCAAGTACAATGCCTGCAACCTGGAGTATAAGCAGAGTGGCAAGAGTATTGACATCATAATGCGAGCCCATGGCAATATCCAGGATCATATTGCCTGCCACTCAGAGACCAGCATTATTGGCCTCATTGACCCTAAGTACCAGAGATTGGCCCATGACTCTATGATGGCCTTTTCAAGGTTATTGCACTAGACCAGGACAAGAAAGAGTCAAGGCCTTTAACATCCACCTGGAGAAGCTGCATGTTGTCAGCATCAAGTTCCTATTGCTGAGTGCCTACCATCTGTTCAATCTACTAGGACCCTCAGGGGTAGCACATGAATACCCACAAGGTGTCTCTCTGAGAGAAGGAGTTCAATAAGGGCCCTTGGAAACAGGAAAATGTAGACACCAAAGCTTCCATGGTGATCTCAGTCCTTATTGGACAAAAATCAATCACCTATCACAATGGTGGCAAATACCTGGCCATTGCACCTCCTGTCACCAAGCTAAGCATGATTATGGGTCACAATTGTGTGGACCCCAGTGGCTCCTGTTATCTGCTAGGAGACATAGAAGGACAGCTTTTCACGCTGCTTTTGGAGAAGGGGGAATAGATGGATGGCATCGTCACAGAGATCTTTCTGTGGAACTTCTTGAAGAAACCTCTGTTGCAGAATGCTTGACATACATCAACAATGGGCTTGTGTTCATTGGATCTTACCTTGGTTACTCCAGCTTATAAAGCTCAATGTTGACAGCAATGAACAAGACTCTTACATAGCACTCATAGAAACATTCACCAACTTAGAACCCATTGGGGATATGTGCATGGTGGGCCTGGAAAGGCAGGGACAGACAATTGGTCACTTGCTCTGGGGCTTTCAAGGAAGCTCTTTGTGGAGCATCTGGAGTGGAATTGGACTCTATGAGCATGCCAACATTGATTTACCAGGAATCAAAGGCCTATGGCCACTGCAATCTGATCCTGAGAGACTGATGACACTTTGGTGCTCTCTTTTATGTGCCAGAGAAGAGTTCTTGTGTTAAACGCAGAAGAGATGGAAGAAACCAAATTGATGGGTTTTGTGGACAATCAGCAGATTTTCTTCTGTAGTAATGTGGCTCATTGGCAACTTATCCAAATCATTTCACATCCATGAGGTTTGTCTTTCAAGAACACAAAGCTTTAGTTAGTGAATGAAAGAAGTAACAGGGCAGAGCATCAGTGTGGCCTCCTACAATAGCAGCCAGATAATAGTAGCTGTGGGAAGGGCCATCTACTACCTGCAGATCCATCCTCAGGAGCTCCCATAGATCGGTCAAACAAAGATGGAACATGAAGTGGCCTGCTTGGACCTCATCTCCCTAGGGGACAGCAATGGGCTGTCCCCTTTTTGTGCCTTTGTCCTCTGGACAGACATCTCATCCCAGATCTTGAAGCTGCCCTCTTTTGAGCTACTGCACAAAGAGTTGATGGATGAAGAGATCATTTCTCATTCTATCCTGATGACTGCCTTTGAAAGCCACTACCTCCTTGTGCCTTGGGAAATGAAGCACTTTTCTACTTTGAACTCAACATTAAGACAGGCCAGTTGAGCAACTGTAAGAAGGTGACCCTGGGCACCCAGCGCACAGTATTGAGGACTTTTCACTCTCTTTCTACCACAAATGCCTTTGCTTGCTGTGATTGACCCACTCATCTACAGCAACAACCACAAATTGGTATTCTCAATGTCAACCTCAAGAAAGTAAACTATATATATCCCCTCAACTCATATGGCTATCCTAATAGCCTGGCACTGGCCAATTACAGCACCCTCACCATTGGCACCATCGACAAGATCTAGAAATTTACACATTTGTGTGGTCCCCCTCTACAAGTCCCCCAGGAAGATCTGAGAGATATTCAGCCATATTTAAGTTCAGGACACAGGTCAGGGAACAACTGCTCTGATTCCCATTGCCAGCACCCAAGCCCTATCCAGCAGCATTAGCTCCAGTAAGCTGTTTTCCAGCAGCACAGCCTCTCTCATGCAGCCTCCTTTAGAGAAGAGGTGGAGGTGCACAACCTTGTTATCATTGACCACTCCTTCAAAGTGCTTCATGCCCACCAGTTTCTGCAGAACAAGTATGCCCTCAGCCTGGTCTCTTGCAAGTTGAGCAAAGACCCCAACACACAGTTCATTGTAGGCACAACCATGGTATACCTGGAAGAGGCAGAACCTAAGCAAGGTTGGATTGTGGAGTTCCAGTATTCATGTGGAAAACCGTGGCTGAAAAGGAAGTGAAAGAGGCTATGTACTCTATGATGGAATTTAATGGGAAGCTGTTAGCCAGCATCAATAGCACAGTGCAGCTTTATGAATGAACAGAGAAGGAGCTCTTTGCACTGAGTGCAATCACTACAACGTCATGGCACCTAAAGATCAAGGGTGACTATCCTGATGGATGACCGCATGTGCTCCATGCTGCTACTCACCTATAAGCCCATCAAAGAAAACTTTGAAGATATCACTTGAGATTTTAACCCCTATATGATGAGTGCTGTGGAAATCCTGGAGGTTGAAAATACCTTTAGCTAGTTTGTGTGTCAGAAGGATAGTGCTGTCACCACTTACGAAGAGCAACAACACCTTCAGGAGATCAGTCTCTTCCACCTGGGAGAATTCGTTAATGTCTTCTGCCATGGTTCTCTGGTTATGCAGAGTATCGGTGATACTTCCCACCCCATGCAGGGCTCAGTGCTCTTCTGCACAGTCAGTGGCATGATTGGGCTGGTGACCTGGCTGTCAGAGAGCTGGTACAACCTCCTGTTGGACATGAAGAGTCAACTCAATAAAATCATTAAAAGTATGAATTAAAGTAAGCATTTCTTCTGGAGATCTTTCATACTGAGCAAAAGACAGAATTGGCTACTGGCTTCATTGATGGTGACTTGATTGAGAGTTTCCTGAATATAAGCCAGCTCAAGATGCAGGAGGCTGTGGCAAACCTACAGTATGATGATGGCAATGGAATGAGGCAAGAGGCCACTACAGACGACCTGATAAAAGTTATGGAGGAGCTGACGTGAATCCATTAGCCAAGGGCAGGGATCCCCTTTCCCAGATTCTCCCGTAAGGCTTTGCCCTCCTGCCTGCCCTCCACCCCCCCCCACCCCCAACTGTCTTCACAGCCATGGGAAGCCTTTCCCTAAGCCAGTTGCCCTAGAAGCCACTGTCACCTGTAGAAATGGAGAGTTTTTAGAATTAAAACCAGTTCACTGGAGACCTGGGAATGGGCTGAAGGTGAAATACTTTCTCCCTGAATTTTTACAAGTCTCGCATGATTCCAACCATTATCAAGCCTTGATTGGTGTTGCCAGTAGTTCTTCTTCCAGGGAGGTATTTTGCAGCTCTTTGGTTGAAAGGAAGCCCTCATACTCATGGGTTGTCCTCTACTGCCTTTTTATTTAAGTTGGGGACATTATGAGTAGAAGGGATGAGGGGCAGGAAGTGTTCATTATCTTTAAAGTGAGAGCTTCCTTTTGCTTTCTTCTTGCCTCAGAGTTTTGGGTCTACAGGCCTGACCACCAGGCCATTGGCTGCCTGAGTATAAAACCTTGAGATGGTGGATGATCCGTAAGTTACAGCCTTTTTGTCTCTGGGGAACTAACTGCTCTCTTCAGTAAGAAGGAGGTGGGTGGACATGAATTGATGGTCAGCTAACCAGATGTCTTATTTTAAGTGGGACAGAAAACAATGGTACTGTCCCATTTCAAATGGTACAAATGGTCAGCCTAGTCTCAATGGGCTAAATTTGAGGTCAATGTACCATTTTAAATAAGACAGTACCATTATTTTCTGTCCCATTTAAAATAGGATGTCTGGTCAGCCTATTAGTTTCTGAATTTTACCAAAACAAAGTAGAAAGTAAGAAGAAAGGGGAAAAACAGACTGTCTGTTGCAGCTTTGTTTCTAATAGAAAATTGGAGCAACCTAAATGTTCTTCAACAGAAAAATGGTTAAACAAACTATAGTATATTCAAGCAATAGAACACTATAAACAGATAAAAAAATGAATAATGTAGAACCACATTTATTATTGTGGATAAAAATCACAATGTTGAGTGAATAAGGAAGGTTGGACAAAAGATATATACAAGTATGGTTTATATTTCACATTTCTCAAAAAGGAAGATCATCCTATCTAAGTCACAAACTTCCATGTGCAAGACACTATGTAAGGTAGTTTTTACCTATATTGGTTAATTAAATTCTCACAATAATATTCCTATTTTGCATCTATTCAAAAATATTTACCGTATTTTCCAGCGTATAAGACGACCGGGCGTATAAGACGACCCCCTAATTTTACAGTTAAAACATAGGTTTAGGCCTATATTCGCTGTATAAGACTACAACCTCGGAAGTGGGGGGTAGTCTTATACAGCGAATATAGGCCTAAACCTATGTTTTAACTGTAAAATTAGGGGGTCGTCTTATACGCCCGGTCGTCTTATACGCCGGAAAATACGGTATATAACATGAACCAGAGACACTATTCTAAGTACTAAAGATACAGTAATTAATTAAATAACAGATAAACAAATGTAAATAATTACATATCAGGTAGTGTCTAGGCTATGAAGAAAAATAAAACAGTGTAGCAGGAAAAAGAGTAATACAGATTTCTATTTTAAAGGTTTATTTTTATTATTTTTTGACAGAGAGAGACACAGAGAAGGGTGAGGGCCCAGAGCAGTCTCCATAGTTGACAGCATTGGTTTTCCATATAGTTTCACTCTACAGGTGGGTGTGGGGCTGCGCAGGGCAGGAACTGGGCTGGGAGCCTCCCACATCGGCCCCAGCATGAACCAAACTGGGGGCACACCCCAGCTCAGCATATAGGTCCGTATGGGCAGGCCCAGGATTTGATCCTCCGGCTCTGGGGCTGCAAAGCGAGTGCTTAACCCACTGAGCCATCTAGCTTCCCCAGATTTCTATTTTAGGTAGTGCAAATAAACTTAGAAGTTGAAGAAACTGAAACTTATCAAGAGTAAGAAACATGATGAAAGTCACTCAACTTAGCAATTTGGAGCTACAATTTAAATTTAAACCAATCTAATTCCAGAGGCTTCTCCTTTTAAAGCAGGGGTGTCAAACTGGTGGCCCGTGGGCCACATGCGGCCCCCGAGGTAATTTTTTGTGGCCCACATGCTCTGAAATAAAATGAAAATAGGAAAAATTGTTATGAAGAAAATAGCGCTTAGGGGAGATCGAGGCTATACTGTACACACAATTCCCTTGTTAACCCTTTAACTACTGAAGACGAGTCTACACGTGGCCCAGTGCCTTTCCTGGGGGCCTGTGGGCGTGTATAAACACCCTGACTCAATTCCGGCGATGTTTGTAAATGTGATGTGGCCCACGTGAATCTTGCCTGTTGCACCAAATGGCCTGTGTTTTAAGAGTTTGACACCCTTGTTTTAAAGGCTGGTTAGGTCAATCAGTCATTTACATGTTGGAAAACTACATTACATAATAGCAACTGAGATCAGCAACACGAGAAGAAAAAGTTTTATTTTTAATGGAACATGTAGAAATAAAGAGCAGTCTAGATAAGTTGGGTGCTTCAAACAACAAATCACCTTCATAAAGTACCAGTTGGGTTTGGGAATCAGAGAATAATCAAACTCTGAAAGTGAGACAAGAATTAAGAAATCAAAGCAAGCACCATTTCAATTTTGCCTTAAGCCTTGATAACAGTTTGAGTGCTACTTATTGGAAATTGGTTGTGAATTGCCAGTGTCAATGTTAAGAAATTAAGGAAAGGGAGTATATGTGTATTTGTTAAGAACACAAACTTGAGAGTCAAATCACCTCAGTAACTAATTATTTATTTAATAACTGTTTGCCTTTAGGGCAAGCCACTTAACCTTTTAAAGCCTTTTCTTTTCCCTATATGGTATGTCCATAATAACTCTAAATTAACTTCTTCATCAGCTGCTTTTTTCTTCTCACACATCAGAATAAACAGTCTCCTATTATTAGGTAAATTGATCATAACCTCCACTGCCTGGTTCATATTTCACCCTCACTGCCATGCCCTGTAAAAATTTTTAAATGTTTACTGTGGAAATAAAGACCAACCAAATGAGAAAAGCAAACCTTATGTTTTCTGAGCTCTCAGTAGCAAGAGAGTCAGACACCATTGCTTGCCATTTGGCAGCAACTTAAAGGCAGCAGAGAAGTGGGAAAGCTTCGTAGTGGAAAAAAGGTAAGGGTGCTGGCATGGGGAAGCTGGAGGCAGGCTCCGGAAGTGTGCATCCTATGTGATTACTTACGGGTGTATATTTGGCTTTCACTTCTTGGTCCTAACTTGGAAGCAGAGATAAAAATTAGGAAAGCCGTTAGTTATTAATCAAGTTCTGATCATATTGGGCCAATTATAACCAAAGTTACTGTTTAGCTTTCTGGTCACTAGAGGTAGCAGTCTGACTTCCTACACGTCATCAGAGCAGGCTAGTTTTCTGGGATGTTTTTTTATAGATAAGGGGTTGGATTCCTTGGCAAGTTGCTGCAAGTTGTGAATCAAAGTTCTGTTTTTATACATGACCTTGTCATTTTCCCTTAGCGTATTCAATCTCTCACTATTTTGTATCATTCACAATTATTTTGAGTTAAAGTTATTACCATAGGCTAAAAAGTTAATGTCTTCACAAAGTGCTTAATTTAGCATGATTTCCCACAAGAAGAATTTAGCAAGCTGAAATTCTTATTTAATTTTTAGCACTCACATATTATTGCTTTTTTTCTTTCAGTGGTTCCCAACGACACAGGGACTGAGCTTCCAAAAATTTATTGAACAATCTGACTTACCAGAAGAACTTAAATATGACTTCAATGAAAAAGCTGAATTGAGACACATTGAGACACAAAGGCCTTTTGTCTTTAATTACTATAAAAATGTCCCTGAGAGGAATAGCAAGCGCTACCAGGCCCTTGGTCATTTGCTTGAACAATATGTTTATGAGCTTCTGGAGAAAATGTGCAAATTACAAAAAGTGTATATCCCACCAGAGGTTGATAAGGAACCAAGAAGCTTCTTTTTCATGAGTGAGGGAGCATTAACAAATCATTATTCTGCTCTTCTTGTCCTTCTTCAAGACCATGGAGTCTTTCGAGCTGGTCAATGGAGTCAGCAGGCGATAATACATCATGGTCTACAACATGGAAGTCAAATACCATATATTCAAATGGCATTGCAGGCACATTATGATGTAATTGTGTTGAACCCCAATGACAATTTTGTGGACCTAAAGATGGAAAAAGAGGGGAAAGATCTTTCAACACAAAAATTTGAGTCCTCTTCCCTAAAAATGGTTCAGACTGAGAGCTTTCTATCTCTCCAGCAGTCTCTTCAATGTATTCCCAAAAAATGCAGCAATACTCCTGAAGAACACATGACTTACATTTGGGATTCTTTCATTTCAAAGACTGAAGGCAAGGATGTTGCCTTCATTGTACATGGTTATGGAGGCTTGGTTTTTATGGACTTGCTTGCACGTAGGAAGTGGGAAGTGATGAGCAAAGTAGATGCTGTTGCATTTATTGATTCTCAACATCATGTAGGACACCAGCTGGGAAGCGATGTA
Organism: Craseonycteris thonglongyai; assembly: GCA_004027555.1. NCBI lineage: Eukaryota > Metazoa > Chordata > Mammalia > Chiroptera > Craseonycteridae > Craseonycteris > Craseonycteris thonglongyai. The sequence goes on from PVKE010028780.1 coordinate 10,290, forward strand.
CAGTTATTAGCATGGATAAAGCACCACTGCCGTGAATGGGTGACAAGTTCTAAGCCTTTGAATAAACCTGCAGCTACTGTTTTAAAAAAAGAGTTTCCGACAGTTTCTGCTGGTACAGAAAAATACAACTTAGCCCCTTCCTGTAGCCTTCAGTCAATTTTTAAATACTTTAAAAGAGTTCTGAAAGCCAAAATGAATATTAATCCTTCTCATGTGCCAATAGTAACTAGAAGCTCCACAAAAATAAAGCAAAGTGCTTAAGATACATTTTTGCCATTCTAAGGTTTTGTTTTGTTTTGTTTGTTTGTTTGTTGTCCCACTGAAACTTTGCTAACGTAGATGCTAGAAGTGAAAGAAAACTTCCAGCTCATACACAGTATTATATTCTGGGAATAAAGTTTGATTTGTTTCTTTTAAAACAATCTGTTCTCTTTTGTAACCCATTGATGAACCAGGAAATCCGTCTATACCATCATTAATATTTTACATAATTAGTAAAGTTAGAAGATCTTTCTTTTGAAAAGTGAATTTTTATGGTTTAATAGAATGACCCCAAAACTGTAGTCAATGAAAATTAAATATTTAGTTAGTCTTTGATTTCTATGTTATTGATACTATACTAAAATTACAGGTGAACATAAAAATTAAATATTGTAAGCAAACTTCTTTGTATGTTTATGTTCTTTTGTTTAAATATTTTGGTAGTATGTGTATGTTTACTCGTACCTTCTGCTAATATTTGAGTGTCTACTATGTGCCTGTCAATACCAGGTATTGGGGAAACTGGAAAAAAAAAAGACCAATATTGCCTTTATCCTTATGGAGTTCACAGTGAACAGCAAATTGCAAGTATGAAGAGTGTTAAGAAATAATGGGTGCTAGGGAACATGTAGTATACAAGCCAGTAAGTCTCAGGTTTCAGGAAATAGTTCCCTGAGAAAATGGTGCTTCATTTGAAGAATAGTAGTAGTTAGCTGGGGAAACAGTCATGAGCAAAGGAGCCTCAGATCCAAAGGTCTTAAAGAAGGAGAAAGAATTCCAGTGTAGCTCAAGTTAAAATATTATAAAGGAGTAGTGCATTATTCATTGACATTTATTAAAGACAGTAAGGAAGACTTTATTCAGGAGGGGTTACTGCAATGAGAGGTTTGCAATAGGGGATGGAGTTCAGATCAACTCCAAATACAAGACAATTGGAAATAATTTATAGCCAAAGCGCAGGGTAATGATCAGTGAATGGAAAATTACTAAGTGGTAACATCAGGAGATAAGAGAGATTCTTGCTGAAGGAAAGCCAGGGTAATATGATGTTGAGAATGTAGAATGACATATTTTATCAGGTATAGAGGACAATGAGATACTAAGGGCAGGAGATTTTCACTAAACGGATTTAACAGAATTCTTGCTAAAACTGGACTAAGTGGACTAAGGACAGAGCCCAACATTGGAGTCTAGTTGAAAAGAGAGCTCCAAGGAATCAGACCCAGATTTGGTTAATGAGAGGGTTTTGTCAGTAACTGGAAAGTTAAATTAGAGAAACAAGCCTACACAATAAAAGGCAGCCTACACAAGGCTGCATTGTCCATCATTAAGATTTTTTTACTTTATTGTAATGGCAATGGAAGCCATTAAATAGTATTAAACAGAAGAACATTATGAGATGTATATGTTATAAAGAATATTGTAGGGAAGCCGGGATGGTTCCGTGGATTAAGTGCTCACTTTGCAGCCCTGGGGATTGAGGACCGAATTCAGGCCCCGGCCTGTGCGGACCCATGTGCTGAACTAGGGAGTGCCCCCAGTTCAGTTCTCTCTCTATCTCTGTAACTCTCTCTCTGTCCAAAAAAAAAAAAAAGTTATAACAAGGATGCTGGGATAGCTTAGCGGTTGAGCAATCATGAGGTCCGGGGTTTGATTCCCAACTGTCCCCCCTTCTTTGCAAACCCATATGCTGAACTGTGGTGCAGCTAGTAACCACCGGGATGGCACAGTGGTGAAGGTTTCACCTTTCATGCGGGATGCCCCATTTGGTTCCCACCTCGAGTAGCTCCACATCCACCCGTGTGGAGTGAAACCATGTCACAATTACTGATACACAACTAAGGCGACTGCTCTAGGCCCATCCCCTTCTCTCTCTCTCTCTCTCTTCTCTCCCCTCTCAATAAAATAAAATTTTAGAAAAAGTTGAACAGGTTTTCTTGCATCAAAACTGCCCTGTCCCAGCATCAGTCTTGGCTGCAAATGCCCCTAAGAGAATGTGTTAACTTCATTTTCACATTCAATTTTCCAAATGAGCCAACAGGAATGAGAGATGTTTAGTGTTACTTATCAGGTTCCAAGAATTGTACCAGGTACTGGCGATAAATTGGTCAATAGGGTTAATACGTTAGAAGTTCTAGCATCTAGGAATTTAAAGCTAAGTGAGACTGGTGAGAACATTTTACTTCAGTATTATGTTAATGTTTATAATAAAAGTACTAAGCAGAGAGTAGGTTAAGAGAAGAGGATTAGAATGAGTTTTAAGTAATGGGAGAACAGAAAGAGGAAGAAAAAGAAAAGCTATACAGCCCACTGTTGGCAACTGCTCAAAGGATAACCAACCAGCCTCCTTCCCCACAGCTCAGTTTTCAGGTAGGAAGGCTTTCCCTTGGGGCATTACGTCAAATGACAGCGCCGGAAAGAGAGGGCGGGATTTCCGGCTACAGGTTTCGCGTCAGTGAACGTTTCTGTGTTGACTGATAGGCGAGCCGTGGGTCTGATATCTGGGTCGCGTTTCACAGCCGAGCCCTGCGTCCTGTCGGAGACCCTGCCGTTTGCACCGGAGGGAGCCGTTGTCTATGCAGTCTTGGTATGGGTGTTTTCTTGTCATCTCCCAGTGTGTTGAAGTGGGAGGGCGCGGGAGACGATCTAAAACACTTAGTGGAGCATGTGCGCTAAGGCCCATAGATAGGAGGAAGCCCAGTGAGTTAAGAAAACTATAAATTGTACAATACCTGGAACTAGAGCATTGTCTCCTAAAATATGTCCTTGTTCGCTTTTTTACATTTTGGGTTTTCATTCCCATGATATTCCTAAAAAATCTTACCACTTACGGAAACAAAACTTTAGTTCTGAAATCAATGTTTCTCATACTGGGGCTGAGGACTACCGGTTAAATATTTCGGGGAGTCTAAAGTAAATTGTCTTTTCTTTAAAGGGTGTCTGAACATGTTTAAATATGAGAAGCATTGACCCGGGGTATTTATTTAAAAAATATTTCAGTGATTACTGAGCCATATACAGCCAACCACTGGGTTCAGTGTTAAATATAAACACAATCCTTGTTCCAATAGTTTACTATCTAGTAGGACAAATAAGTAACCGAACAATTACAGTAGTGTTACAAGTACTATGATAGAGGTACACGGTGCTATAAGAATAGGAGGAATACTTGATCTAAGGTTTGAGGTGACAAATAGCTAGAGGTGTAGCTGAGGAGGTTAAGGTTAGCAAACAGTGATTTCGTGAAGAACTTTATAAGCCACGTTTATAAGTTTGGACTTCATTAATCAGATTTGCACTGCCTCCAAATGACTTAGAGATAAATCTGGAGGCTAGAACATGCAAGTAAGAAGAAAATGGGGTTGAAGAGAAGTGAATGGATTGAAGAAGTTTTTAGAAAGTGAAGTCACCATAACTCAAATGGATTAGGTATTTTGAGTGTGAGAGAGGATAATGATGAAATGACTCCCAGTTTCTGGTTTCAGCAAACATATGGATAGCAGTGTCCCTCCCTGAAACAACTCCAAGGGAGAAGCAGATAGGGAAGAGAAGGGAGCAAGATTATTTCAATTTGTTGCTTTCAAGGTGTCTCTGATTCATGGTGATTGACGCCACTGAGGTAAATCCACCCTCATAGGAAAAATGTTTAGATTGAAAAAACGACTAAGGACAGAACTTGAAAGGGTGTGGGGGCAAATCTAAGCATCATTGCACAGGTCAGAGAGGTTAAGAGATCCATGAACATGCAGAGTCATTAAAAGAAGCCAAGAGAAGAAAGAATTTTCTTTTTCAAGTATTTTAGTTGCATTTTATAAAAAGTTAAATTCGTTTTTAGTTTAGATCCAGCACTAGTTTTATGTCTTTAAGCATCTTCATTTTGTGGACATCAGGAGCTTTAGGGTAAAATTGTGGAGAGTGTGTGTGGGTGTAATTTGCCCTAATATGGGGCATTTTATTTGGTAATTAATTACTTGCTGCAAAATAAGTCTGAACTGGAGAAAGGAGAGTTTTTTGTTTTAAAATCAGCAGCTCTCTATATTTCTGTTTTGAAAACATGTAAGGGCCTTGGTACAACAGCTCCTAAATGCTTTTTACTAGTTGCCATATTCTGTAACTTTTCAGTCCTTTGTATTCATGTGTTGCTTATGTTAGTGGTCTTATGTTTGGGTCTGTGTATGGGTGAGTATAGAATGGGGAAAAATACAGCATCTTGATCTTAGCCACATCAGTGATATATAACTGTTATCTAGTATCACTGATTTTCTGGGCACCTAGATTCAAATCTAAAAAGGATCTTTAAGGTATCCTTTTGTCTAAACCAGGGGTCTCCAAACTTTTCAGCCGCATTAACTATCAAACAGCAGTTTGGGGGCCGACTATACACTCGAGGTCCAAATAAAAAAGAATCAAAACATAGATGTTTTTAATTATTTATTTAATATTATTTTATTCAGATAAAAAGGTCTCCACGGGCCGGATGAGATGCGGCCTGCGGGCCGTAGTTTGGAGACCCCTGGTCTAAACCAATAGTGAAATTCATGTTTAAAATCAGAACCCAAGTAAGTTTTAAACTTTTTGCCTAGTGAGTGATTAGGCTCTAGGCTACAGGAATCTAGGAAAAATTAATGATGCAGCAAATAAAGTTCTAAGATTCCATTTTGTTTCAGAAATCGGTTGCATTTTGATGTTTCAAATTTGTACTTGCACGGTTAGTTGAGAGGTGTTTTAAATCTTTAACTTTCATTACATTTTTTCTTTTATAGGGGTTTTCTTACTTTCCTGTTTTCCTCAAAATGAGTGTTGGTATCACCTTCATAAGACCTTTTACCAGAGTTTTGATGCCATTTACCCTTCATATGAAGAGAAGGGTTTTATATTCAACAATTCTACAGAGGTACATGTCTTCCAAAATACCAGCTGGGTCCGATCCTGATAAGGAGAGTATGTCACCTCCTAAACAGCTGGAATTGGATGGCTGGAAAATTACAATGAAGTCTAGTGTACAAGAAAGTGTTTCAACAGTCTCAAGTACCAAGGGTGAAGATCCTGTAGCTGCCACCAGGGAGTTAATTGAGATGTGGAGATTGCTTGGCAGAGAAGTACCAGAACACATCAGTGAAGAAGAGCTCAAAACCATTATGGAATATGCTTCTAAATCATCAAAAAAAAAATATTTAAAATACTTATATGTTAAGGAAAAAATGAAAAAAGCTAAGCAAATAAAAAAGGAAATAAAATCAGCAGCAAAGGAAAAAGCAAAAAAAGACCAGCTGCTAGAAACCACTAAGGAAAATAAGCAAGACTTTCTATTTCTACGACTTTGGGATAGGAATATGGACATAGCAATGGGCTGGAAGGGTGCCCAGGCCATGCAGTTTGGACAACCTTTGGTTTTTGACATGGATTATGATAATTATATGAAACCAAAAGAACTGCAGAATACTGTTTCCCAAATTTTAGAAAGTGAAGGATGGAACCGGAGAAATGCTGATCCTTTTCATATTTATTTCTGCAATCTTAAAATAGATGGCCCTTTTTATAGAGAGTTAATTAAACGTTATGGAGAAAAATGGAACAAATTGCTTTTAACAGCAACAGAAAAGTCTCATGTAGATTTATTTCCAAAGGACAGTATTATATATTTAACTGCAGATTCTCCTAAAGTTATGACTACTTTCAAGCATGACAAAATTTATATAGTGGGATCTTTTGTTGATAAGAATCAGCAGCCAGGCACATCCCTAGCCAAGGCAAAACGGCTGAATCTGGCAACAGAATGCCTTCCATTAGATAAATATTTACAGTGGGACATTGGTACAAAAAATCTCACCTTAGATCAAATGATACGTATTTTGTTATGTCTGAAAAACACTGGTAGTTGGGAAGAGGCTCTGAAGTTTGTTCCTAAGAGAAAACATACTGGTTATCTGGAGATTTCTCAGTATTCTCAAGAGTTTATCAACAAAATGAAAAAGTCAAAGACTTTTAATTCATTTCCAAAAGGCTCTCTGAATATGTACGCACAGAAGAAGTGACTTGAAGGAGAATATTTGAGAGCTTACAAAGTAAATGGATTGGAAATACAGTTCTGTTAATCTCTTCCTTCCTGAATGGAATTCACTTGTTTTTTTTTTAAAGGTTATCTTTACAAAGTAGTAGGTATTATACATTTCCCCAATTAAACTTTGGAAATATATTTTGTTTGTTATAAAAAGAAACAATGTTGGGGAAGCTGGGATGGCTCAGTGGGTTAAGCACTCGATTTGCAACCCCAGGGACTAAGGATCGAATCCCGGCCCCGACCCAGGTGGACCCATATGCTGAACTGGTATGTTCCCCCAGTTCAGTTCTTGCTGGGGACCTATGCTGGAGGCTCCCAGCCCAGTTCCTGCCCTGTGCAGCCCTGCGCCCACCTGTGGAGTGAAACTATATGGAAAACTAATGCTGTCAACTATGGAGACTGCTCTGGGCCTTCCCCCTTCTCTGTCTCTCTTTGTCTCTCTGTCAAAAAACAATAAAATAAATCTTAAAAAAAAAGAATGTTGCCTAAGATTATTGAGCCATTAAACCTATACCATTTATGTGGCTTTTTGATGAATACTTGGAGTCTCAGACTCCATTTTCCTTCTTAAATGTTCTTTTAGCCATGTCAACACTACCCTTTCATCAAAAATTGATATAGAAAAGATTTCTAAACTTCAAGTGGTGGTTCACTTATTCAAGTAACATTTGATACAGTGCTGGGCATGTCACAGGCACTAAGGTACAGTGTTGCCTTGGAATTCAAACTTAATCCATTCTAGAACCCTGTTCAAATTCCAAACTTAAAGTTTCAAGATGAGTGGGCATTCGGATAAAGCCATGGGCCCGTACAGTCAATACATGCCACATGAACAGCGTGTTGACATTCGGATTTCAAAGCAGCATTCAGATTTCAAGGCAAAATTTGCTTGATTTTTTCTTTCAGATTCCAAGGTATCACTATATTGTTTCACTGAAGCTTTATTCAAAGTAAAATCCCTTGGCATGTCATGGGATTTGGCTATATAAAGAAAAATGGGTTTGGGAGTGATAAAATTCATTTCTTGTCCTGTTGGGAAAAAGGTTTATTTGATGAGTGTTACATATAGCACTTCCCTGTTGCAGTGTAGATGGCTTTTCTTTTCTCAGCAATGGTTTCTTTTCTCCAGCCATATGATTTGAATGGAAGCTGCCATATTTTTACAAACCTTGCTCCCCGTGGAGGAAGGTCTGTAGAAATATGAGACTTCCCAAAGACGACACCTCACTCAAGCTTAGAGATGGGCATCTGACTTTTAAGATAAGGCAGTCAACCCTTTTCTAGGATTTTTGGACTTGATATCTAAGGTAAGCTGTGTTAGTTCCTTTCTGATGGTGGGTTTTGAAAAATAGAAAGCTCTGGAATTAATAGTGTCCATGTTTTCTATGAAGGAAGCCAGGCTAAAGGAGGAGAGTGAAACTTACCAATTTCTGGAGCTATTCAAATCTCTACTTCCAGTTGTCTCTGAGGTCAAGCCATAGATTTGCCTTTAGCATTTATTGTTCAAACCTCGGACAATGTCCTGGTATCCCTCTAATAAATTCCCCTTTACCTAAACTAGTTTGGGTTTCTGCCACTTGCTACCTAATGAGTCCTAATAATACTTGAGAAAATAAGTACTTGTTTCCTAAGAACTTTAGGGATTATGTTCATTGTAGACTAACTGCACCATTAAAATTCTTGAAAACATGGGAAATAGAGGTTTTATGGCTAAATATTTTTACTTAGTTTTGGAACTAGAAATTAGCACAAGATATGCTATCCAATACATTTCTTAAAGCAAGACCTAACTTTTACCAAATACTAAGTAATACCTACTTTGTGCCAAACAAAATGTACTTTACATGATTCAAGTTGTTGGGGTTTTTTGTTTGTTTGTTTGTTTTTAGAGAAGGTGAGAGAGAAGTGGGGAGGGCCCAGAGTAGCTTCTATAGTTGTACATTATTAGTTGTGACATGGTTTTATTCCATACAGGTGGATGTGGGGCTGCGTGGGGCTGCGTGGGGCAGCAACTGAACCAGGGGCCTCCAGGCCTCTCTCATGGGAGGCAAGAACTTCCACTGCTGAGCCATCCCAGGGTTACCAGTTTGCACCACAATTAAGTATATGGGGATTGCACTGGCCGGGGCCCGGAATCGAACCTCAGACCTCACAATTGGGAAGCAAGTGCTCAAACCAGTGAGGTATCCTGGCATCCCCTACATGAGATATTTAAACAACTAAGTTATAAGTACTATAATATCATTAATACCTTTTTCACAGATAAGTAAATTTTACTCAAAATAATTCAGTTTTAAAATATCTCAGAATTCAAAAGATTGCCTGACTTTAAAGTCCCAGTTTCTAAAATGTTTGTAACACTCATCACAAACAATATTGCCATGCTCAAGGCATAAACACTTTTTAGTTGCAAAAATATGTTGATAAGCAATTCATTTTGGGTGCATAGCACCAAACACATCTTTTACCTTAACACATGTTATAACCAAAAGTGTTTATGCCTTGAGCATAGCAATATTGTTTGTAATGAGTGTTACAAACATTTTGCAAAGCCAAATATTGAATATTCTGATTAAAGACATTTCGAGGTTGTATTTTTTTGCAATATCCATGTTTCCATTATTTGGTAAGAAAATTTTTTTTAAAGATTCATTTTATTGTTTGAGAGAAGGTTAGAGAGAGAGAGAGAAGGTGGGAGGGCCCAGACCAATCTCCATAGTTGCACATCATTAGTTGTGACAGTTTCATTCCACACAGGTAGATGTGGGGCCGTGCGGGGCTGTAACCAAATGGGGACATTCGCCACCATCCCAGTAGTTAAAGGCCACGCCACAGTTCAGCACATGGGTTTGCACGGGCTGGGGCCGGGATTCAATCCCCAAACTTTGCAGTTGCAAGACAAGCACTGAACCTCCTGAGCTATCCTGGCATCCCAAGAAAATTTTTTATTCTTTATATTTTTACATTTCTTTAATTACTAGATGTAACTGAAAATAAATTAAAAATCATGTATTTTATAATTGCAGTGTTCCCCCCCCCCGCCCCCCACCTTGCATTTCACCACACACTAGTATCTCTCGGATACACACAACCTATGCTGTAATTTTTTTGACTGCAACCCCTGCAAGGTAAAAGTGGCAAGGTGCTCATACTTCAGCCACTTAAGATACATTGAAGATAACAGCAGAGTGGCTAAAGAACAAGAGGTTAAGATTGCCTGGGAAGACCAGCACTAGAGCGAGGCAAACAAGGCTCTTGGGGCAGAGCTTTCCCAAGTCCCAGGCTGGCTCCTTGAGTTCCAGATCTACCTTACAGACTCTGACTTTGCCTAAATTGCTTAATCTCTTGAAATGTGTTATCCTTATCTATAAAAAGATTAGATCTGGAGAATGGATCCAAGATGGCGGCATGAGAGGAGAACGCAGATAACTGCTTGGGAAGGGCCTTGTGAACAGAGGGGAATCCACAGGGGAAACCCTGAGAAAAAACCTCAACTAAGAGAACCACACAATGCAGAACAACATACAAAGGTTAGAGAAAAACGGGGACAGAGGGAGAGGAAAAGGGAAGCAGCGGTTCGGGGACAGAGACTTAGAGTGCGGCCCGGGGCTGGCAAAAACAAAGGGGGATTGGGGACTACAGTCAAAGTGGAGCTGGATCGAGGGCGGGCTGGAAGCCGAGACATAGGGAGCGTGGAATCCCCACAAGACTGTGGACAATTTAACATCCGAACTCAAGGGACAGCACACAGTGCCCTAATCAGATCACAGAGCCTAAAGTGAAACAGGGACTGTGGAGCAGGGCGGCTGCACTTCCAGGCGGGTGGGGTGAGAGCAGAACACCAGCCCACAACAGCTCAGCACCCCTGATTTACAGAGGAGGTTGACTGTGAAGGAGCGCCTTCTAAAGACAGGGCTTCTTGGAGTGAGGGCTGGGGCTTGAGTGGGCATAGCTGCATTGGACGTGCTTAGAGTGAATCCGGCGGTCTCAACAGAGCCGGGAGCATAGAGCGGCTGCTGCCCGAGCTATGGTCTGTGCGCACAGGGCCTTCGGCGCCCTGCCCACCAGGCCACAGC
>PVKE010028781.1:0-20688 GCA_004027555.1 Craseonycteris thonglongyai
TGGTTCCTCCCAGGCACCTCCAGACCCAGCACCGTTGGCAACCATCTTCCAATCATTTTGTAGCTCATACCAAGTGGCCCCAGGCAGGGCACAGGCAGCATTTGAACTTGGCCTGCACCAGAGCACCTCACAAGAAGAACCAGAACCAACAAACCCACAGGCCAGCTTCAGACCACACCAGAGCACCACCCAACCATATCCACAAACAACACAACCAAAGGGCAGACTGGGAAGGCACCAGAGCACTGCTAAAGCACATTCTGCTCTATAGGGTCAGCCCCTGCACAACAATTCGTCCACTGTAGTCATGGCCAGTCTTCACAACAAATCAGCCTGAGGGTCAATCCCTCCCATTCACATACCAACAGCAATCAAGGTTCAACTACAACAGGAGGGCACACACAACCCACACAAGGGACACACCTGCAGTACCTGGCTTTGGTGGTCAGGGTGACTGTGCCACCTGGACAGTGCCAAATAAGGCCACTCTAAGACAGGTAGACATAGCAGCTCTACCTAATACATAGAAACAAATATAAGGAGGCAGACAAAGTGAAGAGACAAAGAAACATGTCCCAAAGGAAAGAATAGAACAAAACTTCAGAAAAGAACTAAACAAAATGGAAACAAGCAACTTCCAGACGCAGAGTTCAAAACACTGGTGATAAGGATGGTCAGTGATCTCAGTAAGAACTTCAACAAAGAGACAGAAAACATAAAAACAGAGCTAGAAAACATAAAAAAGAAGCAATCAAAAATAAAGAATACGATCACTGAAATAGAGAATACATTAGAGGGAATTAACAGTAGATTAGATGAAGCAGAGGATCGAATCAGCAATTTGTAAGATAAAGTAGCAGAAAAGACCCAAACAGAACAGCAAAAAGAAAAGAAAAAAAAGAGGATAGACAGGCTTCTGGGACATTAAGCATACCAACATTCTCATCATAGTGGTGCCACAAGGAGAAGAGAGAGAGTAAGAGTTTAAAAACCTATTTGAAAAAATGGTGAAAAACTTCCCTAACCTGGAAGGAAATAGACATATAAGCCCAAGAAGTTCAGAGTCCCAAACAAGATGAACCCAAAGAGGCCCACACCAGGACACATCATAATTAAAATGACAAAGGTTAAAAAAAAAAAAAAGAGAGAACCCTAAAAGCATCAAGAGAAAGTAGGTAGTTTCCTATAATGGAGTTCTCATAAAACTGTCAGTGGATTTCTCAACAGAAATTTTACAGGTCAGAGTGATTGGCACATAATCTTCTAAATGACAAAAAGCAAGGACCTACAACCAAGATTACTCTACCCAGCAAAGGTATCATTTAGAATTGAAGAAAAGATAAAGAGTTTTATAGACAAGAAGAAGCTAAGAGTTCATTGCTACCAAACTAGTATTACAAGAAATGTTAGGGCCTTTTATAAAAAGAAAAATATATATTTTTTTAATGTGAATAATGAAATTGCAGCAACTGGAGATGCTGAACTAGGCTGTGCCCCAGTTCAGTTCTTGCTGGGGCCTGCGAGGTCCCTGGCCTGGTTCCTGTCCTGTGCAGCCCCACATCCACCTATGGAATGAAACTATATAGAAAACTAATGATGTGCAACTATGGAGACTGCTCTGGGCTCTCCGCCTTCTCTGTCTCTCTCTAACTGACTGTCTCTCTCACTGTTTCAAAAAATAAAAAATAAACCTTTAAAAATTGCAACAACTACATATCTTTCAACAATTGCTCTAAGTATAAATGGGTTAAATGCTCCAATCAAAAGACACAGAGTGACTGAATGGATAAGAAAACAATACCTTTACTTATACTGTCCATAAGAGCTTCACTTCAGATCAAAAGACACCTACATAGACTGAAAGTAAAGAGATAAAAAAAGAGATTTCATGCAAATGGAAATGAAGAAAACAAAAGCTAGGGTAGAAATACTTATACTAGACAAAACAGACTTTAAAACAAAGGCCAGGGGAAGCCAGGATGGCTCAGTGGGTTAAGCGCTTGCTTTGCAGCCCCAGGTCTGAGGATTGAATCCCAGTCCCGGCCCATGCAGACCCATATGCTGAACTGGGGTGTGCTTCCAATGCAGGAGGCCCCAGGTTCAGTTCTTACCCCCCTGATTTGACCCCTAGATTGGCCTCTGGCTCAAGGGGGCATGCCTCCCATGCAGAGACCCCCAACTCAGTTTCCCACCCTATGTGGCCCCTGTCCACCTGTGTGAAACAAAACCATGTCAAAAAACTGATGATGTACAATTATGGAGACTGCTCTGGGCCCTCCCACTTCTCTCTGTCTGTCTCTGTCAAAAACAATAAAACAAATCTTTAATACAAAGGCCATAAAAAGACACAAAGAAGCACCTAAAATCCTACATCTAGAAATTTATATAAAAGAAACCCAAAACACTACTTCTAAGGGAGTGCATCCATATGTTCATTGCAGCATTATTTACAATAGCTAAGATGTGGAGGCAGCCTGGGTGTCCATTAATGCATGAATGGATAAAGAAGAGGTGGTAAATATTACAATGGAATATTACTGAGCCATAAAACGAAATGAAATCTTGCCATCTGCAACAACATGGATAGTCCTAGCGCAGGGGTGTCAAACTGGCAGCCCGTGGCCCGGAGGTAATTTTTTGTGGCCCACGGATTTCAGAGCATCGTGGGCCACAAAAAATTACCTCTGGCCCGTGGGCTGCCAGTTTGACACCCCTGACCTAGAGGGTACTGTGCTAACTAGCCTTAGGCAAAGACAAAGACAAATACCACATGATTTCACTTACATGTGGAATCTAAAGTACAAAACAGGAAAAACTCAGATACTCAGAACATTTTGATGGTTGCCAGATAGAAGGGGGCTTGGGGGGTATATTAAAATGGGAAAGGGATTAAGAAGTACAGATTGGTTATTACAAAATAGTCATAGTAGATGTAAAGTATAGAATAAGGAATATAGTCAATAAAACTGTAATAACTATGTATGATGTCAGATGGGTACTAAATTTATTGGGGTGTTCACATTGTAAGTTATAAAAGTCTAATCACTCTGTTTTATACCTGAAACTAGTATAATATTGTGTGTCAACTATATTTGGAGAATTAAAAATTATTTTAGAAAAAAGAAAAGAAGACAATTCTTAACTGAGTTGCTCTGTGCTAAACTGGGTATTTACAGAGGGCCAGGTATTTTCAACTGTGTTATCTCATTGAATCTCCACCCTAACCCAGTGAAGTCTCATCTACCCACCTATTTCAGATGAGAAAATTGAGGTTCAAGGAGATTAAAAACTTTCCTGCTCTAGTTAATAATACTGTATTGTATATTTGAAAAATGCTAAGAGAGTAGATCTGTGCACATCACAAGAAAAAATTTTTGTTTAACTATGTGTAGTGATAGATGTTAACTAGACTTATTTTGGTGATCATTTCACATTAAATACATAGATCAAATGAAGCACATTACACCTGAAACTAACATAATGTTATATGTCAATTATGCCTCAAAAAAAAAAAAGTTTGCTCAAATTATAAAGATAGTATGAATAGCTGGGCTCTATTTCATGTTATTCTGGGAAACAGTTCTTTCTATTTTTCTTTTTAATATACTGTTCTCTTCCATAGCTGCAGTTAAAGATTCAGGTCTCTTTGCTGGCAGTTTTCGTACTGCCTTCAAATCTCAATTCAAATGCCCATATCACATACTTGATTCTCCTTCCCAAATGAAAGCCAAGTGCTGTAATACTTAAAATCAGACCCACCAATATACACATGCAGCTCTCAGTCTGTCTGGATAACTTCCAGGTTACTGGTCTACGATCACACATTGCTGTCCTCTAGTACTAAGTCTCACCTTGTGGTGCCAATTTCCCAAATTCTACACCTGTAGAATTCTTTCTGAAAACAGGTACCATCGCATGCAATTGACAACAGGAATAGTCTCATACTTGCATACTGGTAAAACCACACCCTCTATTTTAGCAACCCACATAGAATCAAGGAACTCGATTGCCAAAAAAGTCCTTTCTTCAGGCTTCCAAGGAAATTAAATGTGGCAACTCTGATTTTTGGCAAAATGCTTTTGATAACATCATGAGGGCTGTCTGGAATTATCCAGCAATGTAATTGTTTCATTATATTGACAATGGCTGAATTTTTTCTGGAAAGTCTCTGTATTCTGATATCTATTTGAACAAGGCAGCAAAAATATACTGTTCAACAGCAAAAAGGGGAAACATACTAATTTACTGTGTATGAAAAATATAGTAAGAAGCCATCAAATGAAAGCATATTCAACAAAGATTACATGCTGAAGAGGAGCATAAAAACCATTTTGGAAACAATTCTTTGTCATTGTTATTTAGAAATACTTTGAGTAGCCATCCTAATGGCTCTACTCTTGTCCCTTCCTTCTATGTTGGCAGACTATGTCTAAGTTGTTTAAAAAATAAAGGAAATGACAACACTCAGAGACAAGCACATGGTTATTTTATTTATAGCTATGTAAAAATGTCTATTTAATAGCTAATAAATCAGTTACCTTTAATCAACTTTTAAAAACATTATATTATTCTAAGTCCTTTTATTAGCACAACCCCAAAAAGTAAATTCCCAGGCCAACCCTACAGTACTGCAACATTGTTTAGTTCTTCAAGGAATTTAGGTAGTGGTTTATAAAGATTAGATAGATAAGTACGCATTGTGCTTTCAAAGGAAGCAAAGCTTTCCCAGCTTATAACTCTATTTTGATGTTTCTAGAACATGCATCTACAGGCAGAGTCTCTGGTATTATTAACAAATATTTTTCTCATACTATTACTTTATGTTGAAGGTTTTATTTTATAGCATAACCTACAAACAGGATTTTTTTCTTCTTGCAGGCTATATTATTTCACCAAAATGGTGAAAACTTAGTAATTTTTAAAAATGAAATTACATCTAATAACACAAAAGCAATAGGGTTAGTAAATTTCAAAATGCATATACTTAAAACACCAAGACATATAAACCAAATTATGGTCTATAAAGAGCACAGAAAAATTATCTGGGTATGGATTTATCTCTGTGAACAATTAGAAACAACAGTGAAAGCTGCTCATTTATATCCTTCCCCTGTCATCACTGCATCTGAGTCTTTCAATAATTGACTAAGATATATAGGGATAAAAACAAAGCAGGGTTTTCAATATGTTTTTTTCTTTGGGGAACAATAAAAACATTAAACTTTATACATTCAAGTGTCTGGGCACTGAATGGTAGCCCTTTTATGGGAGTCCAGCTTGGGTTTTTCTGGGTGGGAAAGGGTAGAGGGAGTCTGTGAATACCCTCAGAGTCATTTAAAATATATAGTATTAGCTAATTGATGAGAGGACTAAAAACAATAGTAAGTAGGCAGCCTGGCTGTGCGCCAGAGCAAGGCTTTATGGTGAAAGCGAGTTTACATTAGAGGCCTGTTTTTCCCCTTTCCTTATATGAAATGAACAGCTGTAATTGAAAAGCAAGGAGCTCTATGGTTTATAGAAATAGGTGTTGTGAAGAGCCTTGGCCGTCTAATTTTCTTCCTATTGCAGGGCAGGCTTCCATTGTCTGTTTTTTAGAGCTAATTTCTTTTCTGATCAAAAGGCTCACGTCGTTGAAAAGGTAGTAATGACTATTCATTTGGCTGAAGCCTCCATTCTCCAGACTGCAAGCTTTATTTAGAAATGGCTATTTCTTTCTAAAAGGAAAAGCTCATTTATGTCCTCTATAATGTCAATTAAAGTAGAATATATTTTAATTATTTATCCTGAGGACAAACCTTTTAGGAACTTAATTTAGTATGCCTATGCTATGCAGACACTACAATATTTGAACGTGGAATCATATCTAGGCACATGGGTTTTATTTTATTTTACCACTAATGAATAGTTTATTTGCAACTAATTAACAAGTTAAACCGGCACAATTAGTGTCATATTTCTTTAATAATATAACTCATAAAGAGACAGCCATTGGAACTAGAAAATAAGGTTGGTTGTTGACTTTGTAAAGAAACCATTCCACAAAAGGGGCAGTTTTTTCCCCATTAGAAAGGGTTATTGGGACGTTCTTCCCATTGCTTTTTCAAATGAAAGCTGGGATGTGCTGAGGAGGGAATATGTTCAGAAACAAGGGGAGACGGTGTTAATTACACAAACATCGCATTAGCAAAGCTTCGAGGTCGTAACCCAGCGACGCTTTCCGGAGAAATGGAATTGGGGTGACAGGGGCCTAAGCGCCAAAACGCCAGCGCGGCGAGGCCTCCCGACAGACCTCGTTTCGTCGAACCCTCTGGCCGCCGGCCCGCGCCGAAAGGGTCGGCTTGAGGATAGGCATCCTCCATACCTGGCTAGCGGCGGCACACCAGCTGCTCCCGGGCCGCGTCCTCCGCCCGGCTCTCGGTCGAGAGTAGCGGCCCCAGAGCCTCGCTTGCCCGCCACTCAAACAGCGGCTCCAAAGCGTGCGGCAGCCGGGGGCCCAGGCACACGGGCATTCTGCGGGCGCCGCGCGCTGCGCGGCTTAGCGCTGCCGGGAAAAGCACGCGCGCGCTGCCGAACTCTCGTGGCCCCTGCGAGCGGCGGCTCACCAGTCCCCAGCCCCCCTGAGCTTTTCCCAGCCACCGCCGCCGCTTTCTGCTGCGGAATGGGAAGGAAGGGGGTCTCCTCCCGTGCCTGGCACCCAACACAGCACGTAGTAGGTATACGACAAAGGTTTAGTAACATGAAAATAAATGGCCGAAAAGAGGCGAATAGAATATGGAAATTCCGCGCATCGAATTCCATGGCTCTCCACTCTCTTTTTAAAAAATGAAAAAGAAAACAAAGAGAGAGAAAGAAGCAAAAGAAAAGACTAGCTGGATATTGCCTTGAGGTTTAAATTTTGCTCCAGGAGGCTCTCTCCCCAGCAGCCCTCCTGCTCCAGGGGCCAATGGTCGTGGTTGGGCACACTGGGGGCGCCAGGAGGTCACGTGATTTTACAGGCACTCTTTCCCTGGGAGCACTACTAGACTTGGTGGCACTGTGCCCCCCACCCCCGCTGTCTAATTAGAATTATGCAGACGTGGAACAACTCAAACAACTTTACGTACTGGTAACGATTTTTAGATTGTTTTCCCAGCCTGGCTTCTGGCAGGCCACTTCACCGCTGTGGAGGGCCGTGTCTTTGCAGCCACAGAAGACAGTGAGAAAGGAGACAGGCTCAGTGGGAGGGGAGGCACGGCAATAAGGCGCTGGTTCCAGAAGGTTGCTCCGCGGGGGTGCAGGTGTGGCAGCTTTAAGAGCTAAACACGAGCCCAGGAGATTTGGGGGTGGGGTGGGGAAGAAGAAGAAGGAGATAGGCCAAGAGATCAAAGGCCATGACCCGGAAGACCCTGTGGAAGTAGAACCCAGTTCTTGGGCCGAGCTTTCCATCCCCAGGGGAGATGGTATTGGGGCTGTTTTAGGCAGTGTTCTCTTTGTGAGGTAGGCAAGAGGGCGCTGAAGGCTCAGGTTGCCAATTTCCTAGTAGTTTCTCAGCACCTAGGGAAACGAGAGCTGCATTAATACGTAAATACTCTGGAGATGGAAAAAAACCCTTAAGAGCCAAGGTGTGGACCAACGAGATTCCTAGTGCATCTACCAAGTACAGCTCAGCTAACCAACTGAATCCAATTCGAAAACGCTTCTAAAACACATCCTCCCTCCAAAAACAGCTACACCAGAGTGCTGCAGAAAACAGTTGTACATCCCAGAGTTTTTCGTGCCTCGAGGCCAGTGTCACCACACACCTACGTAGCTCTTAGTAACATTTCTTTACACTGTAACCACTAGGACTAGGTTATTGTTTGCAGCCTGCATCCTCCAGCCTATGGTCTTTAGCTGTTTCCCAGACCTGTAAGAACAAGTGTTTTATTGGAAGGGGAGGAGGGTGCAGTGCTGCGGGTTACTGGTTGGGGGGTGGGGAAGATCAAACTAGGTGCTCTGAAAACGAGAAGGTGCAGTCTCTTTCACCCAGTTGAAGTGCCGGTGACCTTTCCGACCTTTTACAAGAGGTGGTTCTACAGCAGATCCAAGCCTCTGATTTTCTTGATCAAGGCCCTCACTGTGTGGTCCAGATACACAATCTTGGCTAAGAACCTAGTCAAGGGGTGTTCTCGAAGAAGAAACAGGAATCACTGCCTTTAAATAAGTAAAAGTTTTATTTTTTTAATTCAGCAAATCATTTCTGAGAGTCACCAGAGTGAGTTTTACACACTTCCTGAAAGCCTGACTGCTCGCTGGGCTGGGCTGGGCTGGGCTGCACTTGAAAAAGGTGATCGCTCCACCCTATCTGCAGGCTTCAGCCCTTCCGGAGCAGGCACCGTCCCACACACACCCCATCCCAACCAACACGCTAAGGGCCCCTCCTCTATTAGAATATAATAGCTTGGGTCCTAGTCGAGCAGGAGACCCAGATATAATGGTCCCCCCTGAGTAGTCGCGGAGGAGGAGTCCACTCAGGCACTCCCTCTCGAGTGGTGGGAGAGCCCCTCTCCCGCTCTGCTCTCTCTACCAAGGGCTCTAAGGCACAACTGGTAAAAGTGTACCTTGCAGATATGAGGCCCTTGGGACACCTGATTTCTGCCAAGGCTGAAAACCAGAGGAAGGCAGAGTGGGAGAGCCCTATGCACCCAGAACCCACCAGGCCAGCCACACTAGGGTCTGAGTCCCCGAGTTTTTACATAACTCTCTTTAAGGATGAGAACCACTTCCAGGGCGAAGCCGGCTGCCTCTCCTTGAGAGATTGGGGCGACCTCCAAGTCTGGGAGGGCGGCCAGGGGTCCCTCTGGGTGAAGTTTCCAACCGAAACCAACAAACGGCGCTGTTGCCACGCCCTGGGGTCTGGAAGCCCCAGCCCCAACCGAAGGAGCTGGAGCTCTTTCGGGAGGGCCGGGGAAAGAGGGAAAGGGAGGGGGTGCTTGGCCGGGTTCCAAGCCTACTGCACGGGGCTCTGTATGCTGCCCACTGGTTCCCAGAGGCCCCTAAGTGCGAGAGCTACCGAATACGCTCTCTTCTCTGGGAGAGGTTGGAACGGACCGGTCTTGGATCCAGCTGTGTCCCTCTGTTTTCTTCGCTGGGTGCAGAGTGCATGTCGGAGTCACCGGTGTGGGATCCCCGAAACCCCTGCCTGAACCGAGGTCCTCAGGCGGTAGTACCTGCCGCAAAACTTCTCCTGACCCCCAGCGAAGGACGCGTCTGTCGGCTGGTGCCTGTGTCTGCACTACTGGTGGGCCAAGAGAACAGTCTCCTTAACAGCCTTCCCCACTCTTCCCACGTTCCTAATAGTAACCTTGCTTGTGTATTGAAATGCTAGTTGGGTTGAGGACCTTTCCCCGGACATGTTTAGAAGGAAGTTCGTGGTGACTCTTACTTGGAGCTGTGAAGACCACCCTAGAGCCACCAGACATAAAAACGGGGTTTAATCCTGGCCCCCGAGGGAAGCCGGGAATGTGGGGGAGAATATCCATCAAGGGCCAAGGCAAAAGATTGCCTTGAATCTAGAAGGATGTAAAGGGCAAAAGAGCTCACCTAAGCCTCCGGCTAGGTGTGATCAAATGACAAACAGCTGGGGGCAGTGACTAGTTCCCCAGATAACCTGCTGCAAGAAGTGCAGGCCCAGCCTCACATCCCTTGCCTCGGGAAATATGCAACCCCGCTGCTGTCACCACAAGAGCATACTTAGGTCCTAAAACTTGGAAAGAGTCCTGACATCTGTCAGGCTACTGTACACCAGGCCCCGTGTCGGTTGGGTAGTTTCCTAAAACGTGCTTCACTTAGCAACAGTCTCAGAGGCCTCCAGAAGCCAAGAGGGCATCTGGAGAAGGCGGACTGCACAGTGACTTCTTGGGGGAGAAGGTGGCTCTGCCTAGGAAAATTTGACTATCAGCCAATTTGCCAAGAAAATAGGCGCAGGTGGGGATTGCTGACTCATTTCGTTTTCTGAGATGTGCCTTCCACTCCATGTCAGCTGAAGTGTGCACACTCGTGCATGTCCACGCATCTAAAACCCACACATAGAACCAATGCAGATAGTTTATTTTAAACCCTAAATGTGTACACCCATTCAGATGATCTCAGCCTTTGGCTGTTGATGTTTGCTTCCTCCCATCCTGATAAACAAGAAGTAGACTAGATGGAACCCTAACATAATGGTGCATGTTTTGAGACCCAAACTTCCAGGAGATGATGCCGACTGGGAACCTGGATTCCGGTGTCAGTGATCTGGCAACTCCACGGGGGAGAGAGGGGTGGCCTGCAATTCATGCAGGAAATGGGGAAGCTCCCAGTGTGCAGGCAGGTGGTCCAGGATCCCCTGGTGTTGCATTAGCACTAAGGAGCTTAACAGCTTGGGTTTTCTGTATATATTTTTTCACACATAGAAGTTACATCTTTCTTTTGGTTCCACGAGGCTGGGGTGGAGGGGAGGTGGCGTGCACCCCGCGATGACACCTTATTTCAGTCTCTGCCATTTCTGCCCAGCTGGCTTCTCCTTCCCACCAGTAGCCTCGGGCGGCTCCGGGAGTTTCAAACGCTGTGCCACTCGCTGGGGCTGGTGGAGGCGATTGTCGGGGCTCCTTCTCCCTGCCGGAGGGGTTCCCTGGCTGCTAGTCTTTGGCAGACAACCCAACATGAGGGTGAGTGTCCCGCTTCTAGTCTCCACGCTCCTGTCAGGAAGGCGGGAAAAAAAAAAAGAAAAAAAAAGATGAAATCCGTTATCGCAGCCTGCTCCCCGGGGACGCTGCGCGGCGGCACGGCAACAGCAGCACTTAGTGGTCCTGGCAGGTGCGCGGCCAGTTGGGGGCGGGGGACGGCCTCCAGTCTTCTCCGGCCACCGTCCCCCCCCTCCAAGAAACTTTTCTTTCACTTGGAGAGGCTCCGTGTTGCCATGAAAACGGATTTTCCAAGGGGCCCGACCCTCCCCCTCAGGAGCATCGGACTGGAAAAACCGAAATGGCCAGAGAGCAGAGACAAAAAGGGGCCTCTAAGCGGGAGCCTGGAGCGAGAGCGCTGAGGCCAGTTCACCCCCCACCCCACTCTCTGCACCACTGTGTGTGTGTCTTGGCCGGATCCGGGTAGCCAGAGGCTGACTGCTAGCCCTCCACCAACTACCGCGGAGCCTCACAGACCCCGTGTGCTCCGCCATCCCTTGCACGGGTCCCTGATCCCTGCTCCGTCCAGGGTGCGCTGGCCCGCGACCTCCCGGAGGAGGGTCCAACTAGAAAAGAGCGGATTGCAGGGAGGGCTTCTAGGAGCCACAGCCCGGGGCACCTCTGTTTCGCCCTGAGTCCCCAAGCCAGCCTGGATAGCTGGCGATGCCCAGTGTCCCTAGCGCTGGCAGTAGAAGTAGTCAGAGTACCTCCACGCAGACAGCGGGAAGCTTTGCATGGTGGCCCCAGGATCGGGTGCTTGTCGGCCCTGACAGGGCTGCAAAGTTGTTTTCAGAACACTGTGGGCACCCTTCTGCCCCTCCCCCCTTCAATTCTGCTTACGCTCCCCTCCCCCTTCGGTCACCTCCTAGAGTTTCGTTCTTTCAAACTTTCTGAGACCCTAATTGGTGGTCTCTGAACGTCTCACCGCGACTCCTGCCTCTTGAATAACTCTCCTCACGTCACCGGGTACAAGAGGAGTATGGGGGTGAACGAAAGGGCTCCCCGAATTTTTTTTTTCCAGTGGGGCCGAACGGGGGCTCCGTGATGATTGGCCAGAGAGCATCACTGCAATCCTGTCAATCACAGGGCCTCCCGAAGGCGAGAGGCGGACTCAGCCCAACCCCGGGGGATCGGAGCAGGTATATAAGGGGCCTGGCGAGCTCTCGGCCAGAGAGCGAATGCGACCAGCTCGAGACTACGCATCAGGTGAGAGTAGCCTGTGGGTTCCCGCTGACCTGGCGCAGAACTCTTCAGCCAGCCTTCCCTTCCCGCCCGTTCCGCTGGCCCATCGGCCCCCAAGCGCCTCTCCGACGGAGTCCCCAGACCTCTTCACCGTGGCCGCTCCAGCCCCGGGAGCGCCTTCTCCTCCCGCCACTCTGGCGCACCTTCTTCCCGCTCCGGCCATGTACAGCCTACTGGAGACTGAACTCAAGAACCCCGTGGGGCCACCCACTCCAGCGGCAGGCGCGACCGGTCCCGCAGTCCCGGGAAGCGCAGGCAAGAGTGGTAGCGCGAACGCGGCCAGCGGCGGGAACGCAGGCGGCGGCGGCGGCGGCAGCGGCAGCGGCACGAGCGGCGGGAACAGCGATCAGGACCGCGTGAAACGTCCCATGAATGCCTTCATGGTGTGGTCCCGCGGGCAGCGGCGCAAGATGGCCCTAGAAAACCCCAAGATGCACAACTCTGAGATCAGCAAGCGCTTGGGCGCCGACTGGAAACTGCTGACGGACGCCGAGAAGCGACCGTTCATCGACGAAGCCAAGAGACTGCGCGCCGTGCACATGAAAGAATACCCGGACTACAAGTACCGGCCACGCCGCAAGACCAAGACGCTGCTCAAGAAGGATAAGTACTCGCTGCCCGGCGGCCTGCTGCCCCCCGGCGCGGCCGCTGCCGCCGCCGCCGCCGCCGCTGCCGCCAGCAGCCCGGTGGGCGTGGGCCAGCGCCTGGACACGTACACACACGTGAACGGCTGGGCCAACGGTGCGTACTCGCTGGTGCAGGAACAACTGGGCTACGCGCAGTCCGCCACCATGAGCGGCCCGCCGCCGCCCGCGCTGCCGCAGATGCACCGCTACGACATGGCCGGCCTGCAGTACAGCCCCATGATGCCGCCAGGCGCCCAGAGCTACATGAACGCCGCGGCCGCCGCCGCCGCCGCCTCGGGCTTCGGAGGCATGGCCCCCTCCGCTGCCGCTGCTGCCGCCGCCTACGGGCAACAGCCCGCCGCCGCCGCCGCCATGAGCCTGGGCCCCATGGGCACGGTGGTGAAGACCGAGCCCAGCTCGCCGCCGCCCGCCATCACATCGCACTCGCAGCGTGCTTGCCTTGGCGACCTGCGCGACATGATCAGCATGTACCTGCCACCCGGCGGGGACGCGGCTGACGCCGCCTCGCAGCTGCCGGCTGGCCGCCTGCACACTGTGCACCACCACTACCAAGGGGCTGGGACTGCCGTCAACGGAACCGTGCCGCTGACCCACATCTGATCGCCGGCCTGCGCTTCCCGCCTCCCTGCACCCCCACCCCGCCCCTCACCCCCAAGTTGGGACGCCTTGTTGTTTAGCTTTGCTTGCCTGGGTCTGTTGCCTTGTATCGATGATGGGGAGGACAGAAAGTTTTACTGTAGCTGTCAGGTTTTGTACAAAAGCATCAAGAAGTCCGAAGCAGCAGATAGGAAACTTTATCTAGAGTTCGGCTGCCCCATCCCTCCCCTTTTGTAGGCTGGGGATCGCTGTGCTGTTTGCAAAGAAAAAAGCAGTCCCCCTCTTTCTCCTGGGTTTTTGGGTTTTCCGGTTGCATTTGAAAAAATGTCTCGTTAGTTTGCTGTTATAGTGGAAGAGTGAGTGAGTGGGAGAAACGGACTCTCGGGTGAGGCTGGCCTGAAACCTGCAAAGTCCCCTCTAACGGTCGCGTTGCCTCTTTTCCTCGTGGTTTGGGGGGCTGACCTCGCAAAGTGGCGCAGCAGCTATTAAGGCCTATGCTAATTTATAGCCAGGTGTGCTTGTGCCTCCCACCTCGCCGCCCCGGCCTGGGAACAGCTTGTCCAGTCCGCAATTAATCTGTTGCGTTGGTGATTTCTGCCGTGATCTGTTTGATGTGTCATCGCGCTTATGTTTTCATATTTCGTTTGGGTGGTGGGGAAGGAGCTATCTTGTTTCAGGGCTTTCAAGGTTTCACTCTTAATTCTTAAATGAGAGATCAATAAATTTTATAACCAACATAATGGAGTCCTGATAATTCTACGGGCCTGAAACTTTAGGTGCGGTGTGGATTGGGGAGAAGGGACCATTACTCGGTATTATAACCGTGGTCCGGTCCTGGGGACAGGCGAAAGTGATCGGAAATGTGGTTTCTCTTTAATTTCTTGTAATCCGAAACACAGCAGCTGCCAATATTTTCAAGTGAAACTCCGAGGAGAAAGCCGTTTGTCTTCCTGGGAGCCGGCACAGTGTGGCTAAGGTGAACCTCCGCACCCATACACTTGTTGATAGCGCTGAGCGGCCGCTGAAAACGGGCCACAGAAAGGGGGTGGGGGGTGGGTGACACCTTTACCTTTGTGCACTGGGGCGGGAAGACACTCGATGGTAGCTGAAACATTTACAAATCGAAAACCCTTAGGGAATTTCCATTCTTATTAATACTGAAGGGGTTACAGGAATCTCAAGAAATGAACACATACCAACCGTACTGGCACAGAAGCAGCAGTGCCAGCACTCAACCCTAGGTTTGTTTTTTAAACATACGCCTTAGAATTTAAAAGATCTCCAAAACTCCTCCGATGGCTTATTCTTTTTGACTTGTCAGCCCCGTCCACTTGTTATCTGGAAAAGGCTCCTTCTGGCCCCAAGCCTCGAGCCCTCTTTCTGCTCCTCCCCTGCCGACTTTCCCCAGTCCCTGACCCATGGCCATTCCCCTGTGTCCCCCAAAACACCGGGCCTTTCGTTTGGTGCCCAGCACCCCGGCCCCCATGTATCTGTTTGGCGCCTAAAAAGAAAGCAAATAGTACCAGTGGTTTCTTACCGCCTCCTCAGCTGTTTTCAGGTAATTTCCTTAATCTCTTTAATCCTGTTACCTCGCTATATCCCAGAATAACTAAACTCGGTCTTTCCAGTAAGCCTGGCCTGATGAATTGTTTTTAAACTCATCCACTCCTGGCCACAGGTTTCTTTGCTTGGGGCCTGTTAGGATTTTAGGCGACAGAATCCCGTAAATGAGTTCGAATTCCACATTTCCAACGGCCTTTGTGCGGGCCAGCCATTCACCTGCGGGCCAGGGCGGGCTTTGGGGGGAGGGGCAGAGGCCTTAAGCTGCTTCGGGGGTCGTAGCTGCTTTTTACACATCACTGCAGATCCTGTAGTCTCAGTTCACCACGCCTCTCCAAGAGGGGTCAGGTCACCCACGGAACGCAGCGGCACCCTCTCCCTGCAGACGATGGCCCTATCTCCCACCTACCCATCGCACCCCACCCCAAATTGTGCATGGAGGGATGGGAGAGCTCCCGGGGGGTGGGGGTGGGGGTGGGGGTTCCACACCCTGACGCACTGCCCTCCACCCAGGACTCCTCCCGGGCCTGCAGCATTTGGGCTGGGCTCCGGCAAGGCTTCCGTACCACTCCGTCCCCTCCCATCCCAGGGCCACAGACCCCGGGATCCTACAGGCTGGTGTGAGCTTCAGTGATTGGAACTAATCCAACAGGCTTCCAGGTTGGTGAGCCTCGCCCCCACACCACCCCACCCCCGTGCTCCAGTGTCCCAGGGAAAAGAGAAAACTCTTGTCCTATCCACCCCCTATTCATATCTTTCACAGTGTTTGGGCCTCAATAAAATGCCTCCCCGTTACTCTGGGTTCCGATTGCTAGTAATTGTGGACACAAGTTTGGTGTGAAATAAATCCAGGAAAGGGAGGGTGAAAACAAGCAATTCTGCCCCACTGAGGGGGCGGTGCCAATGGGGAATAAACTGATACTGCTTCTTTCGAAGAGTCCATTGTACTGCTGCCTTCTTAGAAGTGCGAGGGTCACCCTTTGAGCGGGTCTCACATGGCACACTGCCTCCAAACATCCATGGCTTTGTGCTCCACTTTGTCTGGTTTACAAATTGCCTTTAAGAGAAAAGATTTCATCAATCAGCACATTTAGAGGATTTAAATATAGATAAAAGATTTTTTTTTTTTTTGGAACGTCAGCAATAGGGAAAAGAATTGAACTGAACTGGAGTGAAACTGGCCAGTTTTCAAACTAGAGCACTGCTACGCACTCCCACTCTTCCCAACTCTACCAGAAAAAAACTGCCCCTTAATCTGTTTTATAAATTGGGATTCTTTTAAATGTAATTTGAAATAAGAGTTCTTCGGCTTCAGTGACAACAATAACAAAATCTGATCACCCCCCAACACTTCTCTGGCTTGTTTTACGAATGAGGAAACTGGCCCCTAAAAGGAAAATGGCAATGCTCAAGGTCGCCTAGCTGGTTCCGTGGTAGCTCAAAGGAACCAGACATATAGGCCTGGAAGGTTTGCTGCACAAGACATAGAAAACCGGATGAAATCCAGCCCCACCTGCCTCTCAAGCTAAGAATCCTGCAGAGTCTCAAGAGAAAAGGTAATTCTTGACACACCTAGTGCCCACTGCTTGGAAAATGGTGAAAGGATGTGGGGAGCACAGGATCCTTACAGAGTGGAAGGATCCCCATCTTTTAGATTTCCACAAACAGAAGAGCTAGCTTTCAGTGAGAGTGATCCTACATAGAGATTTTATTTCCTGTCATGTCTATACAACTCCCCTCATTATTCTCCCTTCTAGAAATTTACAGGGGGAGAGGGCATCCTGAATGCTGGCAAAGATTTATAAACAAAGACGTTCATCATAAATCTTATAATGGTAAGTTACACACAACCCAAATGTCCAACAAATAGGAAAAGGTTATATAAAATATGTTTTCAAAAAAGACTACTTTGCAGATATTAAAAATTGTGTGTGGAGAGATTTTAATGACACAGGGAAATTCTTAAACCACAAAGTAAAAAGAGCAAGATACACAAAAGTATATTCAGTATGTATGACCTATTTAAAAAATTATATATGACTGGAAAAATACACAAAAATGCAGGGTAATATGAATACTGGTTAGTCTTCCTTATATTTTCTTGCACTTTCCAGTTTTCTCTGATAAGATTGAATTCTTATTATCACCTGAAAATGCAGGTTTAAAATATATTCGCTTGCTATCACAAAGAAGAAGGTCTCAGCTTTCCCTTCATTTGTTTTGGGGTGAAGAGGGGGAAGGGAGCCCCAGGAGCAGGAATCCTGTAGCTCTTCTCTGGATGGGGCCGTCAGTGAACACAAGCAGGACAGGGGCACAGAGCAACCCTCCCTACCCTACTGCTGCCCCACCCCCCACCCTCAAAGTGCCCTCCTCAGTAAACAGGGACAGAAGAGTAGTGACAACTCCATCATCCTTCAGACCCACTCACTGCAGAAAAAGACCTCTTGGGAGCTGAACTCAACAACTTGGGCTGTGGGGAGCAGGGGGCACTGAGTACCCAGAAGACATCTCTCACTGTCTTGGGGTTGAGGACGAGAGCAAGCCCAGGGGTTGATCCCACACCAGGCAGAGGAGGGGCTCGATGAGCACTCACCAACTGAATGGAATACAATATGCTATGTCCCTCCTCACTGCCACCCTCCTCAGCCACACCACTGTCATTTTCTGCTGAACCACTGTCATGGCTTCCTACCTGTTCACTGTTTCCATTCTGCTCCACATCGATCCGTTCTTCCTACAGCATTTTCTCCACTTTTCCAACCATTGTTAACCTACCATTGTTAATTCCCTTTTTAACAATTGTCTGGTGGCTTACTTTTGATTGCTGTTGGGAAAATATCCCAATTCCTCCAAAGTTTTGTTTGATCCAGCGCCTACCTGCCTCTCTGGGCTCTGTTCCTTATACTTCTATTCCCCTCTCCTTCAATCCCAGCCAGGATTCCTTTGAAAAATGTTTGTTAGATAAATAAGTTATGGTTCCCATAATTGTCTCAGATAAAGGTTATTATACACAGTATATGTTTTATTTTGCATCTGTGGAATTTCCCCAAGTCCATACATCAAGCACAGATTTCCTGATAGTTAATAAAATCTAGTGGAAATACATCATTTCTTTCCTGCCTCAGGGTTTCTGAATTTGCTGCTCCATTTTCCTGGACTGTTCTTTCTCAAGCTCTTCCCTCAAGTAGCCCAGTGTCCTCAAAATATCACTTTGGGGAAGACTTCCATAATCTTCACCTCCAGAATAGGACAGATCTTGTTATAAGCTCTCATAGCACTGGGTACCTCTTCACATCACTGATCCCAGTGGTCATTTTATTTTGTGTGATTCTGCCTATTATCAGTCTCTCCTAGTCTATAAATTCCATAATGTCAAAGTTTGTGTCTGGTTTAACCACCAACGCCTGGTACAATGCTGAATTTACAATAGACT
The DNA here is from genome assembly GCA_004027555.1 of Craseonycteris thonglongyai. NCBI lineage: Eukaryota > Metazoa > Chordata > Mammalia > Chiroptera > Craseonycteridae > Craseonycteris > Craseonycteris thonglongyai. The sequence continues at coordinate 18,162 of PVKE010028781.1, forward strand.
CTCAAAAATGTATGTAGACTATTTATTGCCTGTTTAAGGAATGGCAGCTCTGGAGCCCGAAGCAAGCAGGATCAGTGCAAGTCTATGAAAATCATGACTAAATCTGCTACATACTTTGGCTCCATCTTTTACCAGCTATAGGCTCTTGAGGATATCACTTACTCTCAGCCTCAGTTTCTTCAGATGTCAAGTGAGAATAACAATGTCTCCATTTTGTTGTGAGGATTAAAAGAAAAAAAGTGAGAATGATGCTTTCAGAGCTGAGCTCAATGTGTGGCATACATTCATTGAATATATGTATTAGGTATGATGATCACATTTCTTAGCAACCTTCAAGGAGGAGCTAGGCTTTATGGACAGATTTTTATTTCCCACCATCATAAGTGATGTTTTGCATTGCTGAAGCCAGTCCCTGCTCTACAGAAAAGGCAAAGTAAGACATCACCACTTAAAATGAATGAACTATATGACAACAAAAGCATAAACACACCAAAAATATATATGAATTGGATTCTGTTAAAATTAAACTTTTTTGCTTCAACGGATATACATCATCGAGAAAGTAAAGTGGGGAAGCTGGGATGGCTCAGTGGGTTAAGTGCTCGCTTTGCAGCCCCAGGGTTGAGTCCTGGCCTAGCCCAGCCCATGGGGACCCATATGCAGAATTGGAGTGTGGTCCCCTGTTCAGTTCCCGCTGGCGTGAGCTTCCCATGCAAAAGGCCCCTGGCCCAGTTCCCGCCCTGTGTGGCCCCAGCCAACCAATGTAGAACAAAACTATGTGGAAAACTGATGATGTATACCTATGGAGACTGCTCTGAGCCCTCCACCTTCTCTCTGTCTCTCTGTCAAAAACAATAAATACTTTTTAAAAAGTGAAGTGACAACCCATGGAATAGGAAAAATATCTCCAAATCATATATTTTATAAGGTGCTCAAATCTAGATTGCATAAAGACCTATAACTTAATAATAATAATAACTGCCCAATTAAAAATAGGCAAATGACTTGAATAGGATTTTTTCCAAAGAGAATATACAAATGGCTAACAAGCACATGAGAATATGCTCAACATGCTTAATCTTTTTTTTTTTTTAAGGTGAAGCAGCAAAGTTTATTGGAAAGAGGGAAAGCTCTCTGGCAAGAGTGGACACCCGAAATTGGAATGTCCGCTGAAAGAAGGAAAGCTCTCTAATGAGAGGAGGCATCTGAAAGTGGAATGCCCCAACATGCTTAGTCTTCAGAGAAATAAATGTAAATCAAAATCACAATGAGATACTACTTCACTCTGCCTAGGATGGCTATAATAATAACTTTAAATAGACAATAACAAGTGTTGGTGAGGATGTGAAGAAATCAGAATTCTTATATAGTGCTGGTAGGAATGTAAAATTGAAAAGTCACTTTTAAAGAGAGTCTGGCAGTTCCTCAAAAGATTAAAAATTAAGTTACCATATGACACAGAAATTTTACCTCTAGGAATATCCAAGAGAAATGAAAACATATATCCACACAAAAATTTATATACTAATGTTCATAGCAGCATTATTCATAGTAGCCAAAAAATATAAACAACCAAATTGTGTATTAACTGATTAACTGACAAATAAAATGTGATATTCCCATAAATGGAATACTATTTTTCAATAAAAAGAAATTGAGTATGTACTTGTGTATATGTATGTATGTGTGTGTGTGTGTGTGTGTGTGTATATATATATATATATATATATATATATATATACACACACACACTGTATGCAAAGTATCCAGCCATGTAACCGTTTTAGGTTTTATACAGCCTGAAAGAAGTAATGCCCCTTTTTTTTATGAGATGGTAAACAAATAAGGGCACTCTTTCTGCTGGTATATATATCAGAGGTAGCTAAGTATTACTCACACACACTGCCAAAAAAATGTATGTACATTTTATGAAAGGGAAAAAACTATTAAAATTGTAATACTCAATAAATACTGATAACAAAAGATGAATACAAGTCATTTTTGACTTCTGCAGTTACAAGATGTGCTCAAAATGGCTACTGTCAGCATCCAGACACTTCTGATTATGGTGAACTACTGCTTGAGCAAGGTTGACCAAAGTGTATATTTGTATCATTATGCAAGTTGTTTTAATTTACCACATGTCTCAAACTTCTCATGAATACAGGCAATTGTTAAGAGTATTGGAGTTTCTGTTGCACACTCATGCCTCCATTGTCGTTGTACTGCCACAACATTCTCGAATCTCAAATAACACTTCAAAGTGGTCCTGCACTCCTCGAAAAACAACCATGCTTCCACCATTTTCTTTGACTTTCCTGCCTGTTGCATGGTGATGATAGCATTTATTTTATTAATGCCACCTTTTGATCTAACATCATAATACACATTGCTACCTAACTTAATTCAACTATGAAAAGTAATACATAGATAACATCTCTTAAAATGTGTATACATTTTTTTGGCACCACCAGTATATAACCTAGCTCTGTCAGATGATGAGATGGCCTAGAAGCAATCGTATTCC
>PVKE010028782.1:0-20689 GCA_004027555.1 Craseonycteris thonglongyai
CCCCCCCCCCCACCCCCGCCTCATCCTTCCCCAGTCTCAGTGCTTGGATCCTGCTTTCTACTTTAGTAATTTTGAGTAAGCTCAGCCACTTGGGCATTGGTCTAAAGACTGTGTTTATCTTATCTCTGGTTCTGGAGAGGATACGCTCCAATGTGCTCAGTATTTATCTCCTCTGAACTCATTTAATCAAGATCCCTGGGTTGTGATTAGTTACACAGAATCTAATAAGACAAAGTGTGAGAGGTCTGGAAGGAGCCATGGAATCTGTGTTTTGGTAGGCACTGGGAAAGTTTGAAGCAGAGCTCTGTGGGCTACTCATTGAGAATCACTGTTCTCTAAATACTGGCCTGATTTTTACCTTTGATTTTTAATCTTATTTTATTTTTTTATTTTTATTTATTTATTTTGACAGAGGAGGGAGAGAGAGAGAGAGAGAGAGAGAGAGAGACAGAGACAGAACTGAACTAGGGGAGCTCCCAATTCAGCATATAGTTCCGCACGGGCCGGGGCCGGGATTCGATCCTCAGTCCCCGGCGCTGCAAAGTGAGCGCCTAACCCACTGAGCCATCCTGGCTTCCCTTTAATCTTATTTTAAATTAAATGAACTTAAAACTAACTTTCCACAATAAATAAATATAGGTTTTTCTTACCCGTCATCATGCCTGGAACTAGTTTTATAAATGTAACCAGTGTAGCCTTTGTTCTTTCATCTTCCTCCTCTTTCATCCTCTCTCCTCTTCCTCCTTCCTTTTTTCTCTTCTCTGTCATCTAGTTGTTCACTAGTCTGGTTGGCTCCTCTTCCCCAGTCTTAATTCACATTACATCTTATTTTCATGGCCACTCTTCTAAAATCTTCACTTTCATCAACTCATACCTAGACTATCCAGAAGTCTTCTAGCTTCTCTCTTCCTGCACTAATTCTCATTCACATAATTGGCTCTCATTTTGTACAAACATCATTTTCACCATGCCACTCACATACTCAAGAAGTACTGATTCTTGGTCTTTTATATTAGAACTGAACTTCCATTCTTAGTATTTTTTCTATCAATTACATTCCTTATAGTTCCCAAATTAAGTATTTTTAGTAACTGAACTAGTACCTTCAGCTCATTATGTAGACACAATTTCTTTACTCTTACATTTGAGTATATATTCTCAAAATATATCCATTATAAACTTTCATGGATACAGAACTTTGTTAACAGATTATTTTTTTCTATTTTCTAATTTTTATTTATTTTTTATTTATTTAAAAGATTAATTTTATTGTTTTTGACAGAGACACAGAGAGACAGAGACAGAGAGAGTGGGGAGCGCCCAGGGCAGTCTCCATAGTTGTATGTCATCAGTTTTCGATATGTTTTTGTTCCACACAGGTGGGTGGGGGCTGCACAGAGCAACATCACAGAATTATCAAATTATCTGTAAGCTAGAATCTTGGGTGGCTGTTTCCATTCAGACCAAAGAAGTCAGATGTGGAGATATGAATTTGTCCCATAGGAAAGACGTAGGAATTACACATAAGAACTAGGGAGCAGAAAGTACGTTCTTATGATTGCAGCATTCAGAGAGCAGAGAGGGGAGGTCCATGGATTATAGACTCTGTAATGAGGGTGGAACTTGAGATTCACTAGAAAACCAGGTTTCTATGGGTGTGGCCATTTGGGATGTTGAGAAGCCAGAGTCCAGGAAAAATTTCCCACATTGTACTCATGGTTTACTACACACATGTTTCAATTTTCTATTGACTACTTATGCATCTATTTCTTCCCTTCTACCCCTACCACTTTACCGCTTAAAGTAGTCCTTCCTTACCATTACCAAGAGAGCTCCTGCAATGCTCTATTATGAAAAAAAAAAAAAAAAATAGAGTTTCTATGATGTCCTGGCTTTGTATATTTCACATGCATCGTCTCATTTCATGGTCCCAGCAATTCTATGAGGTAGTAATACGGGAACTTTCAGGAAATGTTCAAATGGCAAATTGGGTTTAAAACTCCCAGGCATGGATATGTAAAGGTATTTTCATCTCATAGGAACAGAGGGTACTAGTGAATTGTGACCACTATTTTAAACCATATTGACAAGGGTCACTATAAAAAAGGTCGACCATATGTTCCATTTTAAATGGGACAGAAAACAACAGTACTCTCTCATTTCAAATGGTACCTATGGTCAGCATGCTATCACTGGACTCAATTCAAGCTGTCAGTAGGCTGACCATCCATATCATTTGAAACGAGACAGTACTGTTGTTTTCTGTCTCATTTAAAATGGTACATCTGGTCAGCCTACTATAAAACAATCCTGCAAAATCTTTTCTAATGAAGGGAAAATAAATAATAAATGATTTGCTTAGGCTCTTTTTAATAAGCAAACATGCTTGGGAGCCAGGTTTGAATCAGTGAGTGTCAATAGCCGGTCAGGGAATGTTGGTACCTTTCTAGGCAAGGGGAATGAAATAACATTCTTTGCCAAGGAGGAGTCGGGGTTGAAATTGTATTGTTGAATCCATTGAATATACACTGGTTCAGGAAAGACACGGAAGGCTGAGAAATTGATTTCTCAATGACCAACCTGAGCTGGTCAATTTGTAGCAAACTTTATTATTCTACCTCTTTCTTTTCCATCTAAAGACAGCTAAACTCTTTGATCTGAGATGTTTTGCTGTGCTCAGAGAACTCATACCTGAAGCACACCCTGGCACTGTGAGCAGAGCTTTTCGTTTAATTGATGTAGTTATGTAATCCAGAGTGTCTGATTCAGGGACAGACGGGGGGCAGTGAGGGAGCTTAGAAATCCCAGGGGCTTCTGTTAAGTAGTGGGATGTGGGAGTAGGAAATGGAGTGAGCATTTGATGTCCTTCAACATGGGGCTGAAGCCCCAAGAAATTTGTCCAAAGCCACATAGCTAGGAACAGATGGAATGAGATTCAAATTCATGTCTTCAGACTCTAAATTTTTATTACACTATGTGAAGTTGAATTTTTTTTTTTAAGGTTCCTAATTCAGTTCTGTATCTGATATGGCCAGATGAATCTCTTACTTCTTTTTATGAACACAAAGACTATTGATCTGCTATTATTTTCTTATTAGCCATGAAGCCAGAAGCTCATAAAAAGTTTGCACACCAGATAATAAATTCCCACTCATGGGTCTGAGAGAAAGGTTGAAAACATTTTACATTAGAAATATCAAAATTACAAACACTTTCATGGAGTCAGTACTTACTAACATTCCCTGTCCTCCTACTTCTGTTTATTTTTGTGATTGTTTCGGGCTTCCTGGAGGGAATGATGATTTATCTTGCACAAAATTGGGTATGTTCTTTTTTTAAAGATTTATTTTTATTGTTTTTGACAGAGAGAGAGTTACAGAGACAGAGACAGAGAGAAGGGGGAGGGCCCAGAACAGTCTCCATAGTTGCACATCACTTGTTTTTCCACATAGTTTCATTCCACAGGTGGGAGTGGGCTGCACAGGGCAGGAACTGGGCCGGGGTCTTCACCCCAGTGAGAACTGAACTGGGGACACTCCCCAGTTCAGCATGTGGGTCCACAGGGGCCAGGGCCGGGATTCGATCCTCGGTTCCCAGGGCTGCAAAGTGAGTGCTTAACCCACTGAGCCATCCCGGCTGCCCCAGGGTATGTTCTTGAATCCTGCTGGTGTGAACGCTAAGTTAAATAAATGGGGATAGATAGAAGTCCCAGGAATGAATCATATTACTTGCTTAAAAAGCAAGCACATAATTCAGTCATTTCTTTCTGGCAGGTAAGTAAAATCCACAGGGCTAAAAGTCTATCTCCTTGCCCATATTTAGGATCTCGCTCAAGCTCTTTGTTCATGTATTCATTTGTTGCATGATAGGGTTTTCTTCCTCTCTTGCTTCTTTTTATTCTCTTCTTTATTACTCATTCTTGGGAGAGGTCTTTGGGAAGTCAGGAAAACAAAGAGACTGTGGCATAAAAGTATATTGAAGTTGTGCTATGAAAGGTGATGAATATTTTAGCAAGGAAAAATATGTGTGAAGTGGTGTCCTTTTCAGACTTTGAAGGACTTAGAATAATCTGGACTCATGGGACATAGAGAAGCTGATTCACATTTCCCTCCTCCAGGGGTAGAGCCAGGACACTTAAAGGAAAGACTGGGATGGAATAAATAATGGAAACATGGGCCAAGAGATAAAAAGGTAGACCAGAAAGAAAAGGACTTCACAAAGCCCACCAAAGATAGGCTCTGCAAGGACCGAGGAATGACTTGATTGAAAAAGTAAAAGGCCCCAAATTTATCTGTGATTATCTAATTAATGGCAAACATTTATTTTGGTAATAGACATAATACAAAGGGTGGTCAAGAAATTCACGGAATAAAAGAAAAGGGTAAAAAAAACAAACCTATTTATTATTTTTTCTTTTCAATATATTTACCCTTCACTCTAATACCCTTTTCATATCTTTCAATAGATTTATTTATACCTTCAAAAAAATGTTTTGTTTTTGCCCTCAAATTGCAGCTTCAACCTCTTTGTTAGCTGTAAATGTCTTCCCTTGAAGCTTTTATTTTTATTTTTTTAATATTTGGGAATAAATAATAATCAGACAAAGCCAGGTCTAGACTGTATGGAGGGTGGTTTAACATTTGGAAGCCACAGTTGTGAAGAGTATGAACACAACATTGCTTTTGTACATGGACATGTTGTCGTGCAAAAGCAGCACCCCTTTGGTCCATTTTCCTCTTCTTTTCTCCTTCACAAACTCTTTTAACTGTTTCAGCAGACTGGAATAGTACTCTCCAATTACTGTGACACCCTTCCTTATCCTTGTAATTGATCAGCAGGTTGTCCTCCATATCTTAAAAAACAGTAGCCATGATTTTTCCAGCTCATTGCAACACCTTGAACTTCTTAGGGGGTGGCGGGCCCTTTTCATGCCACTGCTTTGACTCAGGCTCATTATGATAAACCCAAATTTCATCTCCAGTGACAATCCAGTTTAAAACTTCTTTTTTTTTTTTGCCTCTGCAGAGATCCAAAAACTGTTGTAAACACTTGATATTCTGTTGGTTTTGAAGTGGCATGAGCATTCTCAGTACCCATCTTGCACTGACTTTTGACATCCTTAGATGCTGATGGAGAACATTCAAAATGGTTGTATCTGATACTGCAACCATTTCTGCAAGTTCTTTTTTATTCATTCTGGCATCTTCCACTACAAGTTTTCAACTTTTTTGATAATGTTTGAGGAAGTGGCCTCAATTGGTTGTCCTGGATGAAGGTTATCTTCAGTCGACTCTCTGCCTTGCTTAAAAAGGCTATGCCACTTGTAAACCATGGGTTTCCCAGGGCAACAGTCCCTGTAAACTGCTAACATCTCTTCTAAAATGGTTTGAGGTGTTTTCCCCATGTTTTATGAGGAACTTAATGGTGGTGCAAAATTCCATTTTATCTATACTTGGGGTTTTCCTCGCGTTTGATGTGCTTCTTTGGTGATATCTGAAAGAACATGAATGCAAATAGGCTGACATTTGGCACATGTTCTAATAATAAGTCACACAATCAAACTGTGTGCACTAGTACTTCACCAGTCTGATAATCCCCCATTCTGTGAATTTCTTGATCACCCCCATATTTACCTAAGGTAAGATATGGTTTGCTGTTCAAAGTGATGCCCTTTTCAAGTGAAAGGAGGCATTACTGATTATGCTGATACAACAGGTATAAACTGTGACCATCAAGCAAGTCAGGACATATGGTCACACACTGAAGTTATATCCCATCAACTTTTCACAGACATAACTAAAAGGTTATACTATCACTCATTCAAAGCACAGCTATGCACTGATTTACTGGCACTGTGCTTGGTACTGAGGATACAAAACCCAGCTCTTCTGTTTCTGTACTGCATTAATTAGTCTTTCTGTGGTTGAGACTTCCATGACATCAAAGAGCAAGGCAGAAACCTTCACAGTCCAGTTTACAAATTATGATGCTTCTTAGCAGGGCTGTGTATATGGCTTCCACCTGCTCCCATCCGTATGGTGGTAGCTGCAAACCCTGAAGCCTGATGAGTCAGAGCGGTGTGATTTTGTTCTGCCTCTGCCCTGCATATGCTGATTTTAATCAATGAATGCCTTCATGTAATGCATCTTATTAAGTCCTTTGCCCTTCCCTTTTACATTTGTTATATGTCTCATCTCTCTCCTCCAAATGGAATAAGCTTTGTTTTGTTTTTTCTCAGACTTTTTCTTTTTTTTTCTTTTTGTGTTCGTTGTCTTTCAGAAATAGGCTTGGAGTCAAGAATTACTACTCAACTGAAGTGGGTGTCACTGAGGATTTTCAATATCTGGAATTACTTTCTCTAATGCTCCCCTTCTCTTCTCAGCAAAGCCTCCAATTTTGATGGTTTTTAATGCGGTAGACTGTGGAGCTATACAGTTGGTGTACAATTACTGTCTCCCCTGGTTGTAAATAGCTCTTGAGGCACATAGTTATGGTGTCATCTACTTGAATCAGTAGGTCTGTAGCCCTGCTGCAGAGCCCAAATACCTTCTGGTGGGTGGATCATATTCTTGCTTCAGTGGGCTTCTCCAATCCTTTTGATCTGTTTCATTATTTTACCATCTTACTGACCAAGTCATTCATACACATCAAAACCAACTCAACTTGAATATAGACCTTGGAGCCTTTATCCTGGGAATAGCAAAAGAGTACAGATATATCTTCCACAAGGAACATATTTCTATTTATTGTAGTTTCTATCCTTGGCAAATATAATTGTTTTACTCTGGAGTAAATGAAAGATACTTAAACAGTGGTGGTATGACAAGTTCCGAATTTTGTTCTTTTAGCAAGCACAGCCCCTGAAACCTGGGCTCTGTCCCTCATTTGTATTATTTATTTCATGTCTGTGTTAGTTTTCCTATTTTTAAGGTCCTGTGAGGGGAGGCTTTTTATGTCTCTTATCTTTTAAACCTGCCTTCATTAACCCTATCCTACCCTAATCTAGTACTAAATTCATTGTTTTCCATAGAGAAGGTAATTGATAAGTATTTTAAAATTCAATAATTATTTTTGGCCTGTAAATGAGTAATTTCCTTGTTTGATACTTCCTGTAGACTGAGAGGCTCACCAAAAGCTTCTTAGATAGAATGCAGGGGTTTATGTCCTTTGAGTAATAAGCCCATGTCAAAGGTGTAGAATCTATGAAAGTCACTCTGTGTAAAGTCCTGTGGAGAGGTTTTGTTAACCCAGATGTAGAATCTTCAGGCCTCTATGGATGCAAATGAAATATAGGGTTGATGACACATCCAATCTTTTGACTCTTCTGCTTATTGCTATTGCTATCTGACATGTACTCACTGACCCACTTTGCCATAGATTAAAGGAAAGTTGTCTTACACATAAGCACACTCAGCTAAACAGAGGTCCAGGGCCTGCCATAAAAGGAGCACCCAGACTTCTCAGTTGACACCCAGACCAAATTAGGCTAGTTTGTGCCTCACCTTGAACTAGACAAGAATCAATCCAGCCTAAAAAAGCAAAGGGAATAAGACATTGGACAAATGGCCACTTGATTCTCTACATCCTATTCCTAATTATTTAGTGTTTCAACCCAGCTGTATACTCTTTCTCTTATTTGACACTTTTATGTTAGTTCTTATTATTAATAGTCATTGGGCTTCTGGTCAGCACAGTATGATTATGCTTCATTACCACCTCTGGGTAAAACTCTGGGTGCCAGAATTCTATTTCTGTTGTATTGAAGAACAATCTAAATTTCTGCTCAGTGAGGGTGGGTCACCACCCTCAAGGATTAGAGAAGCCCACAGGTGTGGAGGTCAGGATGGGCCCTTATGAGCAGATGGTGAAAGTTCAACACATTAGGGAACTTTACATGAGTTTCCAAGCAGAGAATAAATATGCAAAATGTATTATAGTAATTATGTCTGTTTAGAAAGTAGATTCTCTCTTTTTCAAGACAGGGTATTGAGAAACCTGAGATAGCATTTCTTCTTTAGGTAGTGATAGCCATGAATTTGGAAGGCAAAGAGGTTGGTCATACAGGGCCAACCATGTGTGGACATTCAGTGTATGCTCGGAACTAAGTCTACTTCCAGTCAGACATTCAGTGTATGCTCTGAACAAAGTCTACTTCCAGTCATTCAGGAGGAAGGGGTGACATTTTGTCATTTGTCAGCCCAGAGGGGATGCCTTTTTGCAATTCTAATAATAATCAGCCTTCTAATCATCTATCTACCAAGAAGAAGGAAAACTATCACTAAGTGTGTGTCCTCATTAAATAACATTCCTAACTCAGCAAAGATATAAAATATAGTCTTCTGATTCTAGATAGGTATTCTTTGCCTAACCCCATAATTTTGCTGTGTGTGTGACCAAGGACAACCCAGAAGTGCTGGCTATTAAATTTCCTCAGGGTGGCTCTTTCCTCTACCCCTTTCCTGATTCCCACTATTTTAAACTTAAAAATCCTATAGGGCCGACTGATGCAATACCATACATAGTTACTGAAGCAGGGTTTCTGGCTTCTGTGAATCCCTGATGATTAATGCCAACTGGAGTGCCTTAAGCATCAACTGAGAAAGCTAAAAGAAACTTACAGTTTTCTAATCGAGGTGTAAACAGCCAGTTGGGGCTTCTTTGAAGTGCAGAAATTGGGAGAAGATACATGGGCCCTGGATTGGTAGAGAAGGGGTGAAATACTCTGGTAAAAATGAATATAGACAGAAGCCTGCTTGTCTGAAACAGATGGTTTGTTAGTGTCAGGAAAGGAACTACATTTTAGGAAGTTGAACTTTTAAACATAGATTTAAGAGAAACAATGAAATTGAAAGTTCCATAGGGCATGGACTACATCTTATTTGTTAAGTGTCTTTTCAGTTGCTAAGGTAGTGTTTTATCCTTGGTTGGCACTCAGTATTCAGTGAATTGGACTGAGTTCTCTGAAGATTAGGAGGAAGTTGGTAGAAAGTTCTGAATTGGGTATTTTTCAGTCCCCTTTCTCTGGAAGGGTAGGAAGCAAGAGAGCAAGTAGCAGATTTTTTGAATATCTGTGGATGGAAATGAAATGTGAAGGAATTCTGGTGAGAGATGAGACTGGAGAGGTATGTGGAGACCAATATACAGGGTCTCTTCAGTTGCTTAAGGCATTTGGACTTCATTATAAATAAAGAGGGGAACTACAAAAGGATTTTTAGGGAGAGGTATTACATGCTTAGATATACACATTAGAAAGACCACTGTGGGGAGGCTGGATGGCTCAGTGGGTTGAGTGCTCACATTTCAGCCCCCCCACCCCCACCCCCCACCAAGGTCCGAGGATCGAGTCCTGGCCCTGGCCCCGGCCTTTGCAGAACTGGGGTGTACTTCCCTTTGGTTCCTGCCTGCACGAATTTCCCATGTGGGAGGTCCCCAGCTTGAGGGGCGTGCCTCCATGTGGGAGGCCTCCTGCCCAGTTCCCTCCCTGCATGCCCCAAGCCCACCTGTGCAATGTAACTATGTCAAAAACTGATGATGTGCAACTATGGAGAGTACTCTGGGCCCTCCCCCTTCTCTATGTCTCTCTCTGTCAAAAGCAATAAAAAATAAATCTTTCTCTCTCTGTCAAAAACAATAAAAAATAAATATTTAAAAGAAAGAAAGAAGGACCACTGAGTGCAACATAAAGAGTGGAATGGAAGAGCACAAAAACCTGTTGGGAGATATCTTACGGTTGGGATATAAAAATTTTTACCTGAAGTAGGCTAGTGGCAGAAAGAGGAGAAAAGTGGATAGATTCAAGAGAAAGAATCAACAGTTCTTGATATGGATTGATGTAAGGGACCTTGGATGAGGAAGAGCAAAGAGTGAAGGATGACTCCCAGGTCTCTAACTTGGGCACTGATAGAAGGTGCTGCTATTAACAGAATAGAGAACAGAGAAAGACAAATGGATATGGGGGAGTAGTAGTGAGAGATGATTAATTCAACTTTCTATGTTGAGTTTGAGGAACTGTGGGACATCCTACAGATGTATAGTTGGAAGCTGAATGATCTCTCTGAAGAGAGATTAAGTACAGTTTGGTTTGGGTTTATAGACGTGGGAGTAGATGAGTTTGTTCAGGGAAATATCAACATTTAGGAGTTTGGTAGAAGAGGGGTGCCTAAAGAAACCCAACCACAAGAGTTCAGAGATTTATAAGGTAAACAGAGAGGTGTATATAGGAGAAGAGAGAACTTAAAAAAAGAGGGAATGGTCAAACTTTCTCACATTTCAGTCATCTAATCTCTAGGTTCCAAAATATTTCAAATTACTTTTGGTTAGTAAATTCTGGATTACTAAAAGAAATCTATATCCAACCACTACTATGTACATTATGTAGCCCAAGGTCATTGGTCTATTTTATTGAAACATACTTGTACCTAGGTTCTGCTCCCTCTGAGAATTTTTTTTAAGATTTATTTTATTGTTTGACAGAGAGAACATTGAGAAGGGGGAGGGCCCAGGCAGTCTCCACAGCCATACATCATCAGTTTTCGACATAGTTTAATTCCACACAGGTGGATATGGGGCTGCGCAGGCAAGAACTGAACCCTGGAGCCTCCGCATGGGAAGCATGCCTCTGCGAACTGGGGGCTTCACACATGGGAAACTCACCCCAGTTCAGCATATGGGGTCCATGGGTCCAGGGCAGGACTCGATCCTCGGAGCCCCCAGGGTAGCAAGGCAAATACGTAACCTGCTGAGCCATCCTGGCATCCCCTTCCTCTGAAAATTTGGCTTAATGTTAAAGAGAGTCAGAAGAAATTCTCTTTATACATGTGCAACTACACTAAAAGTAGCCGGCAGGGAAATTGACCTATAGATACTCTGAGCACATTAGGGTAAGTACATTTTTAAAAAACGTTATGTCTTTTGGCTATGGTCTAATGTGATGATTGGTAGAAATGGAACAGAAGAATGACAGGGAATAGTAATGGAAAGTAGCACGCAGTCTTTTGGCTTTAGAAAGAGCAATGGACTATATCTATTCCCGGAGGGAAAGTTTGATGAGTAATGATCTTGATATACATTTTAATATTCTGACAATAATGTAATGGATGCTGCTTTTATCTTTGGATAGCAGATTCTCCATTGCTGCTGGTGGAATCTACTATTTCAGGTCTGTTTAAAGGGCCACATAAGGGTACAATGGCAGAAGTATCATGACACCTATGTTCCTGTTATAGGCAGTGGGTACTGTAAGAGGCATGCTATAAAAGGCTGTAAGTGGGTGCTGGAACATCAGGGCCTGCTTTCCTTGCAGAGTGAAGAGAGTGAATTCAAGGTCTTCAGAAGAAGACTTTCCTAAAACCATCCTACTCCCCAGGTTGCTGATTAAAAGCTGACGATTCAATGGTGCAAGGCTAATTGGTGGGGGGATCACTTTGGAAATTCTATTAATGTCTAACCACTATGCTGTACACCTGAAACTAATGCAAAATGATATTGAATGTCAACTCTAGTTGAAAATTTAGAAAAAAATCTGAAGATCCACATTTAGATGCCCTAGATGCCCCCTTGACCCCCTCCCTTCCTAAAACAACAAAATTTGAGCCAAGCTTGAACCTTGCTAAGAAAACAGATTTTCTCTTTTTAGTCTTAGCAGCACTGGAGTCTAAAGACAGACTCTGTGGGAAGGCAGATCCTTAGTTACCTCCTCACCAAGCTGTTGCAGGAATTTCAGACCACAACACTTCTATGGAAAGTTGCCAAAACACTTCTATGGAGCTCAGGTTTTTTTCTTTTCTTTTCTTTTTTTGTGGTGTGATGGAATGCCTTTAATGACTCACTTTTCTCCCATCTCTGGTCCTAAGCTTTTTCATCTTAACAGAGGGGTCTGCATTAGGGGGTTCCTTGCGGTCCCTCAGGCCTAGCCTGTGTCCCAACCTTCTCGCCTCACCAGTGAAGAACTTGTCCTTAGCCAGGCCCTTCCCTGGTGAGCTTGACTGGCTCTTGAGGACTGCTCTATATTTGGACAAGGCAAGTCATGATATGTCAGTTAGCAGAGAGGGAAGCTTGTTTGGAGTGGGAACACCACAGGAAGAGACTTCTAAGTTGAAAATGCACATACCCCTTTCGGGCTGGGAGGAAGTCAGAGAGGCCGGGTTGCTCTAAAGGGTCTAGAAATCAGAATAGTTAGATTGTACCTGGCCCTGCCAGTGCTTTCCCTGGTTCCTTGGCCTGCTCAGTTTGTGTTCACCTGTGTGAAGAGACCCCTTGTTTATAGAAAGGGCATCGAAGGCAGAAAAACCCAGCTCTGTCTCTTGGGGTGTGTGTCCATGAGTAAGTTGCTAAACTTCCTGCACTTCATTTTCTTTATTTGGTAAATGAAGATGCCTTATAGGCTTGCTTGAGGATTAAAGGAGATAACACATATAAAACAGTAATACATAGTCTGGTATGAGGCTGGGGCTACTTCCCTCCATCCCTAGTCCTTTTCTTTACTTTTACCTTTGTTCACATGATTCCCTCCACCTGGACCATTCTCTCTGCTTCTCCAAATTTAACTGATTTTCAGTGCCCAGTGAGGTCCTCCTGTCTGCTCAGGGCTGGAGTCTTCCTGCTGCCCCAAGTATGTGTTACTTGGCTTCACAGTCTGGTAACTGCTGATTTTTCCCATCTACATTGTTGCTTTTGTAGGAAAGAATCTGTCAAATACTGGTCACTTTTCTGTAATACCCGATAAGATGTTAGATGCATAGAAGGAGCCTAAGCAATATCTGAATGAATGGATACAGAAAGATCTAAGTTCTAGGGAGAATGAGGGGGCAATGTATACTGTAGTTAAGGCCTGGATGCTGGACCTAGCCTGCCTGGGTTTAAATCCTGGTGCTGTCAATTATGAGCTTTGCTACTTTAAGAACTGTTGAATCACTTTGTTCCTCAGTTTTCTCACTGCGTGATGGCAGTGGTAAAAATAGTTCCCCTCTTCTAGGGTTGTTATGAAAATTAAGTAAATTTTGAAGAGCGTTTAGATCAGTGCTTAACACAAGGCACTATGTAAGAATCCACCATTACTTTAAAGAATGTGATTTTAGGATTAGACAAACCTGAGTTCAAAGACTGTGCTACTGCTAACTAATTATGTGACTGTAGACAGAAGTTAACTTCTCTGTGCTCCAGTTTCCTTTCCTGTAAAATAGGGATTATAAATTGTGATGATGAAATTGAGACAAAAGCCTAGAACACAGTATGTGCTTGATAACTGGTGACTGGCTATTAGAAGAAGCCTGATTCAATTTTCTAGAAGCAAGAGTTTGAGGTGAGTTCATCAAGAATGATTGTGGTGGCCCAAGCCCTGTTTGGGAAACTGAAAACCTAGGGCTTGCCCTGACTAGGAAGGATTGCGAGAAGAGTTGAAAAGGTTTGTGGGTGGATGGCAGGAAGGGATAGGGAAGTTACTTTGTGCTGATTGCTAAACTGTATCACCAAAATCCTGACCAAATTAGGCCATTAAAAATACATTTGGAAGGAGCGAGAGACTTTGCCTGTGTGAAATTCCAACACAGGTCCATGCATGTCACCTTTCTGCGTATCTTTGATTACGTAAGGTGTTTCTTGTATTTTGTCCTTATGTAGCCAGCTGTATTATTGTCATGGTGATGCTGCAAGTATGGGTTCGTGGAGAGGGGCCATCTTCTGCTGGCCAGGAGGGTCTGTGGTTCTCATTTTCTAAGAAGGTAAAATGTACTAGTTGAGAGGATGTGTATCTAAGGGGTACCACTTGGTCTCTTCTTCTGAAGCCAAGTTAGGACTCAGTGAGTCCTAATTTCTATGGTTCAGTCTCTTGATTCTTAGTCTGCAGATCTGATTTGGTGCTGAGTAATGTTTTAGGCCCTAAAGGGGACTATGTCCCCTTAACCTCTTCCAGCAGTGAGGGCTGACTGCTCTCTCTACCATTCAGGGCAGAGGGCATCTGAATGGTTTCAGTCAGGAGCCCCTCTAGGTCCATTGGCCTTGCATAGAAGTGTGTGTGGGGGCGGAGGTGGTGGGGGTGAGGCAGGGAGCAAGGAGAGGCAGGCAGGATGCTCTCGGCACTGATTTCTTCTTCCTCAGGTGACTGTTGTGTCTTCATCATAGGACTGGAGACTTTTACTTCTCCTTCAACATCATCTGGATCTGAGTTTAGAGTTTTCATGATGCAAGTTTTTCACATCCTTTTCTTTTCTCTGTCCCTTTATGGTTTTGTTTGAATTTAATACTAAATCTGCAATTCAGTACATACTTCAGTAAGGAGAGGTAATACATTAATTACTACCTCAGAATTATATATTTGCTACATATTTGCCATATCAGATCACCATCTCATTGGCATCTTGTGGCTTCATTAGTAGCAGTGCAATTGGTTTCAAATATCAAGGCAAAAGTGCCCACTTCCCTTTTTCTTTCCATTACCTCAAAGTTCTTTATGACAGTAGTTGTACTTTCACTGTATTCAGGTAGAAGGACTCTTGTTTAACTTCATTTTATAGAATACAATTCAGGTATGGAGAAGTTCAAAGAAGGCAGTTATGTTCAATAAACCTGGATATACCTGTTCAGTGGTACTCAAGCTGGTTGTGTACCTGAGGAGATTAAAAAAGAATGATGCCTATGTCCCACCCCACTCCAATGAAAAATAACAATCCTTTGGGGTGCTATCAAGGCAAGGATATTTTAATCTTTTCAGGTGAATCTAATGGGCAGGCATGGTTGAAATCACTGCTGAATTAACTAAGGAGACAAGGCTATTTTCACCATTTGGATTAGGAAATCAGAGGAATGACTTGGACCCATTTCCCATTTGCCCCAAAAATACTTGCTAGCAGTGCTTGTGGCCAAGTAATATGAAAAACAGAGGCATTTATGGCTGGAATGTTTTACCGGCCATCCCTCATATTGTAGTAGTGGTGTTTCTTTCTTTCCTTTTTTTTTAGATTTATTTTATTGTTTTTGAGAGAGAGAGACAGAGAGAAGTGGGAGGGCCCAGAGCAATCTCCATAGTTGCACATCACCAGCTTTCGTTCCACACAGGTGGGTGGGAGCCATGAAAAATGGGAACTGGGCCGAGGGCCTCCCACATGGGAAGCAAGTCCCCTCGAGCCAGGGGCCAAACTGGGGGCCCCCCACATGGGAAGCTCATCCTGGTGAGAACTGAACTGAGGGCCTACCGCATGGGAAGCACACCCCAGTTCAGCATACGGGCCTGCACTGGTGGGGGCCAGGATTTGATCCTTGTCCCTGGGACTTTTGCAAAGCCAGTGCTTAAGCCAGCGCTTAACCTGCTGAGCCATCCTGGTTTCCCCTAGTAGTGGTATTTCTATTTACAAAATACAGTAATTCTTGATCCCTGAAAATGTCTAATTCTAGAAAATATTCCATTCCTATGTGTGAAAAAAATATTAAATACTGATCATCATATATACTTCTGTTACATTAGGATTAGAGACAAATTTTGTTTAGAAATAACTCCAAGAATAGTTTTTATATTTTATTTTCACGTTGAAAACCAGTCAGATTTGCTTCAGCCTCAAAGAGCATGTTTTTGTGAAATTAAGTGAACCCTGTAGGGAGATGTGTTTTTTTGTTTTTTGTTTTCTAAACGGGAAATGAGTTAAAACAAAATTTAAAAAATGTAGCTGATAATGTTAAATTAAAACTTGCTTTCTGCTATTACTTTTGAAACCAATAACATTTTGCACATGTAGGATTTAGATAGCTCCAAGTACAAGTTTTGTCTTGGCGATTTTTATTTTAAAGAATAAAATTTTAGGGTATTAGGACTAAAAATGCTCACCTACTATTTATTAGGACCTTAAACCATGAATATACTAGTATTTCCTATCTGTTACTGTCTTTGACATATTTCTATGCGATTATAAAACTTTAATGATTTCCAGAGTAAATTCAGAGTTGCATTTTCAGAGTAAGCTATTCAATGTGGATATTCAGAGTAAGCCTTTTCCAAACTACACCCCACATTACATCCCCAACCTCCTCATTCTGATCTGCTCCCTAGGGGCCCCAGTTAAGTAATATTGCAGTAGTCGGCCTTGTTAACTCACAGAAGTGATCTTTTGGGTATGTGAGGGTAGAAATTAGGTTGAGTCACTTTTTGAAAAGTTTAGCAAATGCTCTATTAAGTATAGTGTATTTATTTGTGCCTTTAGAGCTTTATGTGAAAAATGTCCAGCTAGTTGTTGCAAAAAACTTGAGCCTGGAAATTTATTGCATTTTATCTGAAAGTTTGGTGCACCTGTAGTTGGGATTCTGCCCCTTTTATAGATGGGAGTTGAAGGCAAGAAGGAAACAATTTTGTATAAATTTTTCCCTGAAATGTCACCTCCTTCTGGCTGAGACCCTCTTCAACCACTTTGGGATTCTTGAAGTTTCTAGCTTGGCTGGGTAGCTTTTGTAGCCAAAGAAAGTTCTAATCATTAGCATTACTGAGTTGTTGCTCATTAGCATTTGTGTGGAATACCCAAATCACACCAACAAAGGGTGTGAAACTCTAGCTTGTGATGGGGGGAGGGCCAGCCAGATTGTTTCTCCTTGGATTAATACCAGTTACTTCCCTTGGTGCAGATCCATTCTTTTCTGTGTGGGAATGTTTTTGTTTGTTTGTTTTGTATTTGTTTTTGTTTTTTTAATTGTTAAATTTATTGAGGTGACATTGGTTGGTAAAAATTACATAGGTTCCAGGTGTATAATACTACAATACATTGTCTATGTATTGCATTATGTGCTCACCACCCAGAGACAGTTCTCTTTCCTAAAACAAAAAGTAAAAATAGGGATAAACTTGAACAATGAAAACATAAAAGGGGAGGAAGTAAAGGTTTAAACTTCCAAAGAGGGTGGAGGGAAAGTTTAATGTTCATACTGTTAGATGAGAGAGTCTCATTCAGAGAACTTTTTAAAAATACATATTTTTCTCAACTTATCTTTAAAAGATTCACAAACCAACAAAACACTTTGTCACGACTTGCTCAGAAATCTGAAAAGGTCTTCTGCTGTATGAGAGAACTTTTCCTGCAGTGCTGTTCCATCAGTCATCCAAGGAAAGAGTTAACTGAGGCCTCGGAGGCTTCTCTGGCAGCCTGCAAGCTTTGTGCAGTAGCCAAGCTGGGGGCTGAGGGACACTGATATTTGTTTGTGTATGAAGCTTTCATTCTCAAAGTCTTAGACATCACATACCAGGAAAGATGATTGTGAAAAGCAGGGACAAATTTAAGCGTTTCCCGTCTGATCTGGTTGCCTTTGATACAACCAATTCTGCCTGACAATGTTTGCCACATGGTTGTCTAAACAGAATTTTTTTTCTCTGGTGGTGAGTGAGAATTAATTATTCACATTCATCAGACATCATAAATACTATTATGTAAACCTGTGTATTTAAAAGAGTCTTACGGTAAAACCTTTAATTTGGAGATCTGCAGCCCTCCTTTTTATTGCATCATGTGTAAGCTTCACACTGGAATTGTGTAGCTCAATGAGATGTAAAGGCCTTTGATTCTGAGAAATTGTTCAGAGGGGTGGTGCAGAGGCCTCCCTAGAACTGTCTTCTAGGACCCTGAAAGCTCAGTCACTTCCTTTTTCTCCATGAAACCAAGCTCCTTGGGTGTGGGTATAGCAACAGCACCCCCTAGTGTGGGATAGGGTCAGGATGGACTTCTGATTAACTCAGGTGAGGTGTTGCTGGCTTCACGTAGTGAGGTGTGGGAAATAAGCAGCTTGGCATTTATTGAACAGTGCAGCTGAGCATAAATATGCTACAGCAGCATGCCTTTTAAGTTTTGACAGCTAAAAAAGGAAGATAGAGAACAGGAAGATAGGGTTTTAAATTATTTTATAAAGATGTAAAAGCTAAGGAGAGCCACAGGAGGGAATCCAGAGGTCACTGGGGAAGAGAGATGTTCCCGGGAACCATTTGCTGCTCTTCCAAAGAATTTAAAGCTTGGCAGTAAGCTTGGAGAGGCAGGTGGATAGGGCTTGATCACAAAGGCCTCCCATTGCTGACTGGGCCAAAGCTTTTCTTTTCTTTCTTTCTTTCTTTCTTTTTCTTTTTAAGAGGTAAAACAGAAATTCCAAGCAGTGGCTTAAAGACTACTACAATATAAATGACTGATAGATACCTGAAAACAGAGTACTAATTAAAGAAACCAGATTTAGGTATAATAGGGAGTAGAGGGGGAGTTGAGTTGGACTATAGAGAGATGGGAGAAGAGGGATGCTTTCTTTCTTTATTTTATTCATCTAACAAATATTTATTGTTGAGCTGCTATTCAGTGCCAGCTGCTGTTCTAGGCACTGGGGATACAGATGTGAATGAAACAGTCCTGCCCTCACAGAACTTACATGATTTACAGTTGCCAAGGGGCAGGGCACCACACAGTTCAGTCCTCCATGTTTATGTTTTTAGAGTGGCTTATGTTCATGTCCTTAAATCAGGCAGAATGTAATTTGAAGACATGGAAAGTACCCACTGCTTAAAATTGTCTCTCCAACTAGTGTTTCCTGAAATTTCTAAGACAACCCCTCTTGTTAATGAACGATCTGTTCTCTGAGAGAAGTAGAAATGAAGCCAGATAGAATATTTTGGCCTCACACTTACTGTCTGGTGAAAGTGAACAACCTGACAAGACCTAGAAGGATAGGGATCTTGAAGGATGGAATTATAACTCTGGCACTGTCAAGTTGTGTCCTCAGAGAGTTTATTTTTGGGGCCAAGTTTCCTCATCTGGATAGGCAGCTGTATTCATTCTTCTGTCAGTTCCTTTCTAGCTCTAACATTCTAGTGTGCATGGTAGATAGCATCCAGGAAAAGCACAGAACAAGGAGTACCCTTGGGAACACTGGATAATTGAGGGTAGGGGAAGGACCAAATTAGATATTGAAAAAAAGAGGGGAGGTGGGGGGTATCATTTGACAATCAAATTTGAGCTATTAAAAAAAATGTTTCTAGGACATTTATTCCTGGGTCCAATTTCTGAGTAGAAATTACCTAGAAGGGAGAGTGATAGTGTGGATATGGTTGTTGCAGATTTATTTGGGAAGCCCAATTACTTATAATTTTGTAGGTCAAATAAATTTTTAAAGTTTTCTGTAAAACTCATGGTCTTGCATCTGCCCCTGTGTTGTAGTTGCTGCTGAAAAGAGCTTTGTGGTGTGGCTTTTCTTGTTATGTAGCGTGTTTTTCCTTTAACTTTCCTGTTCAGGATAGGAATGGATTACCACACACTGATGGTGTTTGAATCCTAGAGAGCAAGTGACCTACTTACTTACTGTTGTATTGTGCCAGAAATATCCAGTTAGAGTACATTTTAGGAAATACTTTTTTAGCTTAAAACACAGTTTTGCTTTTGTGAAAACATACTCCTGTAGAGAGACATCTGATTGGTTTTCTTGGCTATTCTGACCCATTGTATCACATTGGATACAAGATAACTTCTTTCCTCAGAGAGAGGCAATGGAAAAATCCATGGGCTTCTTCAAGAAAAGACATTTTATAACTAAACCTTTATAGGTGCATGTGATGAAGGTTAATGAAAGTTTTGATTGGGTTTAGAAATTGAAAAAAAATAAGCACGAGTTATTTGCTAGACTCTCTAACAGCTAGAAGATGTTTATCCTGGTCTTTGCAGTTTATTGGTCAGATTTCTTTACTTTATGGTCCTCTTTGCAAAGAATTTCAACCTCTTCACGAAGACCAAAGTACTGTGTAAACAGGATTCATGGATGGAATGTGGGCAGGGCTTTTTACTTGCAAAATGTCTTCTCATACAAGGCTGACTTTTAAAGAAATAACACCAAAGACCAAAAGAAGCAGAAAACGTGGGTGGCTTTTGAGTTTTCTATGTGTGTGTTCTGCCATCTGCTGGAAAGGGATCACCAAGCTTGGAAAGTTGACGGGCAAAGTGGAGGAGGGTATGTACTCTAGGCCCCTGCATCCGTCTCCCAGGACTGGGCAAAGTACAGCAAATCTCATAAAATGTCTTGATACACTTGCTTTTCTGTTAGATCACCTTAATTCATAACTAGAGTTATCCCACAGGGATTTACCCACCAGATTGCTGAACACAGGGCTAGTCACCCCAGGCCCAGGCTGCTTTGGGAGTTTGTATCACACCCTCTTGCTTCATTCCTCTGGGTATTCAATATGTTGACTGGGATTGCTGTGAAGTACTTTTCACTGGTTTAAAGTGGAAACAAAACAAAACATTACTGTATATCCAAAGTAACTGTATTTACTTTGGATTTAAGGGTAGCTGCTTTGGTTTTGATGCTAGTATAAGAGGGCCAACTGACCTATTCAGGAAAGGAATGCCCTTCTTTTTGGGGATTATAATTCCCCCACTTTTTGGTGATAAAATACCCTTTTACAAAATGATGGTAATTGATGAGCTATCACTTTAAACATATACTCGTATTTGCTTTAGCAAAAGGAAAAGTTAGCAACTGTAAATCAGTTCCCTAGTCTTTAAGAACATTTTTGTGTGTGTGTGAAATTCCAAACTCTGGGCAAATGTAAGTGCTAATTCCCTGTGGTCTCACCTTCCCCTTCATGTGACAACTTGAGAGGAAAAGTGGGGTCAACAGACCTCAATTGTAACTTCCCTATTTTCCCTTGCAAATTCTCCATGGATTTCTATCTGCTGTGACCCACATAGAA
>PVKE010028783.1:0-20688 GCA_004027555.1 Craseonycteris thonglongyai
AAAAAAAAAAAAAAAAAAGAAAAATAATGATTGATGAGTTTGCTTCCGTTAAATTTGGAGTCCACATATTTCCTTTGCCTTGGGCTGCAATATGGGTCCACACAGCACTGTGAAGCATGTAATGACTTTTTGTTCATAAGGTAATTTAACTTTACGCAAAAGTAAATCTGTGGCACTGTTAAATCAAATTAAAATTGTTGGCAAAAGTTAAAAGTGAGAAAAGATTATTGTTCTGTATTAATAATGAAGATTTAACATTTATGCCCTGTGAAATGTCACATAATATATATACTACAATGATAAATATGCAAAAATTTTTTCAAAAATAAAATAATAGAATGAACCATGATGATAGTTTTAATACCTGAATGTTTATCTAAGATAGACCATAATCCAATGGGAGAATTTTAGTATTATACTAGAGTGAAAGGTGTGATTTTAATAATAGAGTGAGAAGCTTGGTATCAGCTTGACCAAATTGTTTTTAAATGCAGTACATTGTAAATAACAATTGTGTAATCTATTCTTCAATGGCGAACAATAAGAACAGAAATAATATTTTAAGCAAAAAGTAAAATCAGGAAATAACATCCTGAGTTTGAAAAAAATTATTTTTAGGATTTTACTGTTTCCTTTATGGACTATTCCAAAGAAAGGAAGAAACATAATGATTCTCTAATTAGAAATGCCCACAATCAGGAAATGAGCAAACTTCCAAGTTGGGGTATTAAGTGTGCCAAAAGTTCTAGAATATTTTATAATCTCCAATAAGAATAACTTCATTAAAGTTAGGAATTAAAATGTCCCAAATTATACTGAATTTCATTCTTCATAATAGGTAGCTTATTTTATGTGTTTTGAAGAGAGAAGAAAAAAAGAATGAAGCTCAGAGAGCAAAGAGAGAAAGCAGTAAATGTTATTGTCTTAATCTCATATAATCATCAAAATTACAATATACTATTGATGATAAAATTTCCTACTCTCTTTAGGAATCTGTTAAATAGATAACCACACAATGAAAAAGCTAAAATTGTGAATAACTTAATTATCCTTATTTGGAATGCAGATGTTACAGATGAAAGGTGTAGATTGTGTTTCCTTGCCCTGGTAAGATTTCATGAAAACCCAAAATACGTACATTCTTAATTGAAGCTTCTGTGTATGTCTGTTTTTTTTAATACATTATATGTGTTACAATTTTTTAGTTACCTACCTATGTATAAAGCTAAGCATTGCAATTTAGAAAGTGAAAACAACAAAGAAAAGATTTAATCTGACTATTTTTTAAAAGGGTGTGCAAAAGTGTAAAGGGGTTTCACAAATCAGCGAACTGCAAATTACAATGAATAATAAATGAACACAAGGCCATCCCTGTGGTGTGTTTCTCATCAAGAGGAATGTCTTACAGACTTTCATATACTCATACCTATAAAATTTATTTTACTGTTGTTGCTACAATTTAAATAATGAGGTAGTTGTTTATTAGTAATAATAGCTCTGGATAATTTCTGGAACTGAGAAGTACATGGCTTTCTCATAGGAGTTAGTAATGTCTTATATAATAACTAAAACATTCAATACTAGTGTACAACCAGAGGCTATCAAAGAAGCTAGCCATTAGGTTTTCCTCTCATTTTGAAGATTGATTTCACTAGTGTTAAGGGTGTCAAGAAAGCAACTTAAAAGCATTTGCTGCTTTCCATTCCCATTGTTTAATATCCAAGGTCCTCTAATATTAATGTTCCTCTGTAACCTTCTGGTATTCCACACACGTGACAGAGAGCTCTTTGCTATCTGCTTTAGCATCTACTGATATCCTCCAGAACTGCACAAATGAAAACTTTTCATCAGGCTTGAAACATTAGCAAACTTGTTAAGTCTTACAGAAAATTCCATTATCATACAGGAGTCAGGGAGTCTCATCATCTAAGTAAGGCCAGTTGCTGTGTTGACAAT
This sequence comes from Craseonycteris thonglongyai, assembly GCA_004027555.1. Classification (NCBI taxonomy): domain Eukaryota; kingdom Metazoa; phylum Chordata; class Mammalia; order Chiroptera; family Craseonycteridae; genus Craseonycteris; species Craseonycteris thonglongyai. The sequence continues at coordinate 1,957 of PVKE010028783.1, forward strand.
CCGCTATGAAAATGTGAGCAGAGAGCAAAAAGATTAGCTTAACCTGATGGCAGTGAAAGAAGTAGAAATATTTGTGATAGTCTGAGTATTGGGACCCAGCTTTCTTAGCTTTATGGATATTGTAAACTCTTCAAAAACTTAGGATCACATCTCTGTGAATGATAGATTTATATCAAGGTCTTGGAAATATGAGGTTCTTGTGCTTTTGCTGATTAAGTTAATACTACAAGTATCTACAGTGCTTTAATATGAGCCTCCTTTACCCCAGTGAATCACTTTAATGAACTATCAGAATTCTGAAAATGTGCCTCTTAACTATCATGTCTGGTAAAAGTTTGTTTCCTGCAGAGCTATATGTTAGTTACACGTTTTAACAGCATCAGAGTAAAGCATCAACTTAATATCCATTAACACTGGGTTGCATTTGTTTATCAATTCATTTAGCTGCCTAATAGAGCCTTAAGACAGACTATTAAATACAAATATTCTCCTTTTTCGTGTATATGAAAATTCCAGAATGCAGGCCCCAACCAGGATATGCTGTATTTAATGCCAGGACCATCTGTCTCCCATTTCATAGCCACAGCCCTAAAGCTTTTGGCTTCTGCCTACTCATTGAAGATTCCTTGGTGGTAGTGGCTCTCCACAGTCTATACCGTAGAACCTGAAGGTTCGAGTACAAACTCCTTACCCCAGCCTTCAGGGCTCCCCAGAATCTGGTGAAAACTAGGTTTCCAATCTCATGTCCCACTTCCTCCTTCCTACACTGTAGTTAAACTGGACTCCCCAGCAACATGGTAATCCAAATTTTCTGCTTTTTGCCTCTGCTAATGTTTACTCTGCTTAGAGTGCTTTTTGCCCAATTTTTTTCATGCCTGTTGAATATCACACATTACAACATACATTGCTTATATCTATAACACACGCATGTTCATGTGCACCTGCATGCATACAAACACACATACACATAAATACAATAGCTCCTAGACATGAAAAGTTTGGGAGAATTGTCACTGTGAATGAAACGGTTTGTAGGGTTCTATAAGGTAAGTAAGGTCTGAAAGGCCAAGAAGGAATCTTTAGGGACAGTGAGCCCTTAGGTGGAAGATTATGTACGTGGGTTGAGACGATGTCTATTTTCTAATTTCTGTGGGACTGCACCGTTAATAACTTTAGGAGTATTGTGTCTCTGAAGCAAAATTCTGGGTATATCCCAATTACTGACTTGTTAATTAATCATTAAAGTACATTAATTTATATTCATATACTATCCAGATATGAGTTGTTAAAAACCAAAAGTTTTACTTTTATAAAAATTAATAATGTACCTAGAATTAGGGAAATCACAACCAAAACTTAAAGTGGTCTAATGTTTCTCTGATTTCCCAAATGATGTCCATCCCTTCTCTAGGATCACATGACACTGCACATTCTTAAATTACAGCATTCTTCAACTTACAGGGTGTTTCAGAGAGCTCCCCCGCTGGTTGTTAGTGACTCAAGGGCAAACCAAGCATCTTACTCTGTTATCTCCACACATGGTATAGGAACTGAGAAAAAGAAATCTTAATGACTTAAGGTATTGATTTTTTTTAATTGTCTTTTAAAGTGTTATGTTACTATCACACTGAGAAGTATTTCCTGTTGGGGGTAGCTAGGGGTATAAGTCATTTTCTGTCTTCTGGTGAGGTATGTATTAACAACAAAATGAATGATTTGAATTATAAATGAGTGAATGCACATTTTATTCAGCGCTTTCATATTTCCTGTGGGACGTTTCTCTAACAGAGATCCTCTGTATACATAATGATGTGTGGGTTAGGAGAATAGGAATATTAAGTGATAAATAGATTGAATTGGGGAAAATATCAAATTCTGACTCTAGGCTGAGAGCAATGCCATAGACATAGCCAATAGCCACTCATCTAAAAATACTATTTCAGGAATGCTGGGGTAGCTCAGTAGTTGACCGCTTACCTCCCAATCACTTCCCATGTGGGAAGCCCTCACTCAGTTCAGTTCCCACCTCACGTGAGCCCACCACATCCACCATGTAATGAAACCGTATCACAACTAATGATGTACCTCTGTGGAGGCTGCTCTGGGCCCTCCCCCTTTCTTTCTTTTCTCTCTCTCTCTCACCTTATTTCAAACAATAAAATAAAATCTTAAAAAAGAAATGCTATTCCAGCGCACTTTTTTAAAACGTAGGTTTGATGAGAAAACTTCAGTACAGTGGGGGAAATCTACATACTTACACTGTATAACAGAAAAACCAGTAAGGTCCAGATTTATTATTTGACTTGCAAAAAATCAGTTCATCTTAAAACACCTTGCTTTGTGCTTCCATTCTCCTCCATCAATATCTCTAAATTAGGACTGTACATTTACTGACAGTATAAAATGTGAGTCTCTTTAGGGCAGGCCCTTTGACACCTAAGTTGTGTCTTATACGTGTTCAATGTTTATTTGATTTATTTGCTCTTGTTTAATTATGCAGATGTATTCTGAGGTTAAGACCATAATACTTTCATTTTTTATAGGGAAAAAATAATAAATACCATACCCAGAGTAGGGCATTGCACTGGACTTTGGAGACCTCTTGGCCCAGTTTGCTATCCAGACTCTCAGCTTGACCTTGGAAATATCACTTCAGCAGTCTGGTTTTAGTGCACACAAAACAAAGTACTTGAGCTCAATCATCTCTGAAGTCTCCTGCAGTTCTAAAATAGTGTGCCTTGGTTTAACTATTAATATTTATGTTGTGCCTGTTCTTTTTTCCTAATACACATGTTAAATATATATTGGCTTGGACATTTTTTTCTAAGTGTCTTTAATAAAGCAGATAAGCTGTTTCTTTCAGATTTTTTTCAAGATTGCTTTATAGTTTTATAAAAATAAATCACAGGAAATTATCAAAAAAATTATGGGGGTAGAGAGAGGTTGGGGGAGGGCTAGGGATATGGGGAGGGGGCATCAAATGTAAAAAAAATAATAATAAAATAAACTCAAAAAACAAATCAGTTACCTGAGGGTAAGTGGGGAGGTGGGTGGGAGAGCTGGGGAGGGGGAGTAGGGAGGGGGAATGAAATATATGGTGATGGAAAGTGAGCTGATTCTGGGTGGTGAGCACATAATGCAGTGTATGGACAATGTAATGTAGAATTGTACACCTGGAAACAATGTAATTGATATCAATCAATGTCACCCCAATAAAGTTAACAATTAAAAAACAAAAAAACAAGAAGAACAAAAAACTAGGAATGGAATTGCCATGTGGCCCAGCAATCATTCCCACCCCTCCCACCCCACAAAATATAAATCATGGTAACCATAAATTACTCTCAGTTACATGAATTGGTATATAGATAGGTTACTAATAACAAAATATTTGTTTAACCGTTAGCATTTATTGGCTAATGGGCCCAAAAGGAACATCTCTCCTTTTTCAGGAGTATGTTTATTTTAATATGGTTATAATTTATGACTACTACAATTGCTTTGCAGAGCAAAAACATTTTTCTTCTTGCTAGTTCACCATACTTAAAAATATATATATTTTATTGTTTTTGACAGAGACAGAGTGACAGAGACAGAGAGAGACAGAGAGAAGGGGCGGGCCCAAATCTGTCTCCATAGTTGTACATCATCAGCTTTCAACATGGTTTTGTTCCACACAGGTGCGCGGGGCCATGCAGGGCAGGAACTGGGCTGGGAGCGTCCCTCGTGGGAGGCACTCCCCCTCCTGCCAGGGGGTGAGCCAGGGTGGCGAGAACTGAACTGGGGGCCTCCTGCATGGGCAGCACACTCTGTTCAGCATATGGGTCCGCACAGGCCGGAGCTGGGATTTGATTCTCGGTCCCCAGGGCTGCAAAGCAAGTGCTTAACCCACTGAATCATCCCAGCTTCCCCTCGCCATACTTTTAAATATTAATTTAATATTTATTATAACTGTTCCTCATTGGAGTCTGTTTCTGATATAGAAAAGAGTATGTGACTAATAATGAATAATAAGAAGAAAATGGGAGCATAATAAAGAACACAAATGTTTTGTTGCATGTTAAACCAATATTGGTTTTATAAGAAAATGTAAAAGATATTTGTTAGCAAAGCTAATAATGCCTTCTATAATGTTCAACAAATGGACATATACCAGTTCAGGAAATTTGCACTTAGAATGAAACCTGTCTTAAAAAACAAAACAAGAACAAGAAACCCAAACATATAACAAGATTCGTGGGATAGGAATAAATATTTTAGTTTTTCTGACTTATTTTAACATGCTGTATTACATTAGAAAAAAATTTAAATGCATCAACTATTAATGAAATTTCAAATGCTTATTTCCCCTTTTTCTAAATGTACCTATAAAATGGATATCAACCTTCATATACTTAAGAAATTTATTTTTATTTATTTTTTATTGTTTTTGACAGAGAGAGAGAGAGAGAGAGAGAGATACAGAGACACAGAGAACTGAACTGGGTAAACTCTCCAGTTCAGCACATGGGTCCACACGTGCCAGGGCCGGGATTCGATCCTTGGTCCCCGGTACTGCAAAGTGAGTGCTTAACCCACTGAGCCAGCCTGGCTTCCCCTAACCTTCATATACTTAAAAAGAAATATTTTACATTATTTTTCATATATATATTTTATAAAGCATAGCCTCAAATATATTTTTAAACAAAATGTTGCATTATAGATTATTATAATAAAGGAATAAAATGTGTTACATTACCATTGAAGAGTCAAATGTACTATATGATTCTTGATGATAGATTCATAAAAATATTATTTAATAAAATGTTGGTTGATCTCTAGTATATACCATTCTCTGTAATAGACAGTAAGCAATTGGCAGAATTTAAATTTTAGTAATAATATTACCTGCCATTTATTTAACACCTATAGAAGCTGCCCAAGACATTCCTAATTGTAGTCTTTTAAAATTTATTTCCTACAAGTTTTTGAGCTTTAAAAAATTAATTAAGAATCAATAGCATAAATAGCCTGGTCACCTTTAACTGGTGAATTAGAGAAAGATTTACCTTGAAGAGAATAAGCCTCTGGCACAAGTTCTGGTGATGGTGTCATGTTGTCATACATTTATATATTTGTTATCTTTTTAAAACTGCAGTTTTGTGTCTGTTTTCTCATTCTTCTAAAAAACTCAGTCTTGGACCTCAGTTGTATCTGTAACTTTGTACTCTTTTTCTTAGAGAGGGTTCCCAAATTGTACAAGCTTCGGATCCCACAAAACTTGGACCTGTTCCTGCAGCTATAAAGTCTTCAGGACTCTGTGCGTTACAATCTTAGAGAACTCTCACAGAGATTACGAAAGTAGATGAATGATCCAAACCCCTTATATCCACATTGTAGAAGGTGTGTGATTGTCACACAGCAGAAAGCTTTCTTGAGAATGAAAGAGAACAACTTTTGAGTATGGGATGTATGTGGCTGATAGATCAAGAAAGCTACAATTAAGAACATGATAGATACAAACCCAACTCACATTTGCCTTATTTTTCTCTGGAGTTTTAGATCTCAACCTTACCACTTACCAGTTCTAATCATACCATGTTTATTGAATTTATATGCCTACAAAGCTGTTTTTTTCTGGCAGGGTCTGAAAATTATTGGTAATTAACATTAATGGGCAGGAATAATTTTAGTGGGAATTAAAAAAATCCTTTGGCGTCATGTCATAATAAGTAGCTCAGAGGGTTAGCTCTTCCAACATTCACATTTTCTCCTTAGAAATAAGTTTTGTTGCATGACCTTATAAATGCAGAGAGAACTGGGGTTTTTTTCTTTCTTCACTTGGAATCTATAAATTCACATGCTTATGCCATCAAGAAGCAACCAGATAAACTCTGCTTGACATCACAAGACAAAGCCTTTTGATGCTGCTTTACCTATAATTGGTATTGATGGCTCCTGAATTGTGAAATTCTGCTACAAGTAACAAACCCGTCAGTTTAATACTTAAGTCAACTTTTTCCTTTGCTTTGATTTGCAACCATCTTATTAGAAACTGACACTCTGTTATTGATTCCATTCAACCCTTGAAAGAAAAGATAAGAAAAACGAAAATGTGACAGAGATAAGAGGCTCTCAAGGTGATCCATGGATAGAGGCTAAAGGGAAGGATTATTTCCAAGGAAAACTGGCATCTCAGTGAATGCTGTTAAGGGGACAATATTCAGAAGTTAGAAAAAGCACTTTACACTTACCATCATGTACTTGAGAATCTGTTCCACTTTTATCATTGATAGTGCTTTAAGTGCCTTGGGAAGCATGTTTGAAAGGTTACAGTTAATGCCACCATATACAACCTTACATTAGTTTTGATAACTATTTGCTGAGTAAAGTGTCAAAATAGGGCTGAACCTTAGGCAAATGTGATAATTGATTTCTAGGTTTTTCCCTTTCAGTAATAATAATGCTAAGGGTGTGATTTACTTAATGCAACATTCCTATGAGGTATGTCCTATTATTATCCTCTATACCAGGGGGTCCAACATTTTGGCTTCCCTGGACCGCACTGGAAGAAGAAGAATTGTCTTGGGCCACACATAAAATACAATAACAGTAATGATAGCTGATGAGCTAAAAAAAAAACAAACAAAAAACGTAAAAAGAATCTCATAATGTTTTAAGAAAGATTATGAATCTGTGTTGGGCCACATTCAAAGCCATCCTGGGCCACATGCAGCCCACAAGCCATGGGTTGGACTAGCTTGCTCTATATAAAAATGAGAAAATACCGTACATGTTTTCAGAAGTTCAGTAGTCCAAAGAAGTATAATAAATAAAAGACGTCGTCTACACAAGCCCTGCTTCATTCAATACCAAGTACATGCTTTGCACTTTGTTCTTCTGACTGCATAGATTCTATTTTTGTTATAAATAGGGACAATATATTATACATATGATTTGAGGTACTTAAGTAAGGGTATGTATTATTCTAACAGCTAGCCTCTTGGCCTTCTTGAAATATGCTAGAAAAATTTCTTGAATCTCTCATAAAAGAATGTAGATGATAGAGACTGAAAGCAGTAAATGATGAATAGTGGGATTATATGCTACGGGTGAGGCCAGAGAGCACCAACGTAGTAAAAGGAGTGGATAAAAAGGCAAGTCTTAGTCCTTATAGTATGTAGAAGTAAAAGCCTAGAATGTAAGACTTCTGTTTTTACTATAGCATGTTACAACTATTTTTTTTTAAATGTATCATTACTCATTATTTAAAATGAAGAGAAGCCAGGATGGCTCAGCGGGTTAAGCGCTCACTTGGGAGTCCTGGGGACCGAGGATCGAATTCCGGCCCCGGCCTGTATGGACCCATATGCTGAGCTGGGGTGTGCTCCCCGAATGCGCTGAGGCCCCCAGTTAAGTTAAAAAAAAAGGTTAAAAAAAAAAATTGGGGGGAAGCGGGATGGGTCAGTGGGTTAAGCGCTCACTTTGCAGCTCCTGGGACCAAGGATCAAATCCCGGCCCGGCCCATGCTGAACCATATGCTGAACTGGGAGCTCCCCCAGTTCAGTTCTCTCTCTGTATCTCTCTCTCTCTCTCAAAAATAAATAAATAAATAAATAAATGTATTTAAAAAAAAATAATAACATGAAGGGAAGTAATATCAAAGAGGGCAATAAAATTAAAATCCATTATGTGCCAGAAAAAAAAATCACCTTTAGCATTTTGCAAATGTCATTCCAGTTGTGTTGTCCAACAGAATAAGAGACTTTTATATACTGCATCTGTCTTGTATTTTCCCTAATGGTACATATTGACAAGTTCTCAAGTTATTACATTGACTGATTTTTAAACATTAAAACCAAAGTTGTATTTTTGGAGAAATCTACAGTTAGTCATGATGAATTATCTCTTTGATATATTTATTGTTGGATTGCTTTGTACATTTTTAAAAACTATTTTTTACATCTCTGTTCATGAGAGAAATTGACCTATAATTATTTTCTCTCCTAATGCTCTTATCGGGTATTGAGGTCAAGCTTGTTCTAACTCTATAAAATGATCTTATAATGATTCTTTTTCTTCTGTGTTCTCAAATATTTTAGGGTTAAAATTATCACAGTTTTTTTTTTAGATGGTTTAGACGAATTTATCAATGAATCCATCAGGGCTAATAATTTTCTTTGTGGAAATATTTTCATTATGGATTAAATAGAGCAATACTTAACATTTTTACATCTCTTAATGTCAGTTTTGATGTTTTGTGGTTTTATTGGAATTTATTTCACTTAATTTTCAATTTTTCGGTGTGAAATTTGTTATCTATCTATCTATCTATATATATATATATATTAATGTGCACACTCTGTAAGGATGACTTCTTTCAAATATTAGTCATTTGTGAGTACTCTTTTTTTAAAAAAAACTCAAGTTGTGGTTGAGGTTTATTAGTATTATCAGTCTTGGGGATGCTGGGATGGCTCAATGGGTTGAGTGCTCAGCTTGTAGACCCAGGGTCTGGGAATTGGGTCTCAGCCCCAGCCTGTGCAGCCCCATATGCTGAACTGGAGTGTACCCCCAGTTAAGTCATCACCAAGGTAAACCTCTTATGCGGGAGGCTGCTGGTTCGGCTCCTACCCTGGGTGTGCTTCTCATGTGGGAGGTCACCCAGCTCTTAGGGGTGTGCCTCCCATGCGGGAGATCCCAGGCTGGTTCTTACTCTGTGCAGCCCCATACCCACCTGTGGAATAAAAGCTACGTAGAAAACTAATGATGGTGCAACTGTGGAGACTGCTCTGGGCCTTCCCCCTTCTCTCTGTCTCTCTCTGTCTCTATCTCTTTGTCAAAGACAATAAAAATAATCTTAAAAAAAATATTACCAGTCTTTTCTTAAAAGGGCTTTTCCCTGTGGAACATTTGATTTCCATTTTATTAATGTTTGCTCTTACCCTAATCATTAACTGCTTTTTCTTTCCTTGAGTTTACTTACTTGCATTTACTTATTCTTTTCTACCTTCTTCACATGAATACTTAGATCACATAGTTTTTACAACCTTTTTTCCTTAAGCACTCATAACTTAATCATTTAAAATTATACATTTTAAAGAATTAGTTTAACTTTATCTCATATATTTTGATACGTCACTTTTTTTACTGTCATGTTCCACAAAATAGTTAATACCAGTGTGATTTTTTCTTTGACCCACTTATTATTAATATTTTCATGTGTATTGTTAATTTTTAAGCATTCAAGGAAATTCTGTTTATCTTTTTGTTATTGGTATAGAGTTTAATTTTACTGTGGTCAGAGAATATGTTGTCTGAAATCAATTTTTTGTGATTTGTTGACACTAGCTTTCATATGATCGTAGAGTTTTCTTATGATCAATCTTAGTCAATATTTTATGTGTATTCAAAAGAACGAGTATTATTGTGCAACTATGGATGCAATGGTATGTGTATGCCAGTGATGTTGATTTTGTTAATCATGTTCAAATCTAAGTTGGAAGTGGCATTTTCTCTAATTCTTTTATCACTTAATAACAAGAATGTCTTAAGGTCTTTTATTATAATTATACATTTGTGTATTTTTTCTAGTTCTGTCAGTTTCAACTTTATACATTTTGAGGCCATATGTTATTAAGTACATATAAATTTTAAATGTTTTATTCTGGTAGATAGATATTTTTTATTACTATTAAATGCCTGTCTTTGATGCTTATTTTTGTCTGATATTAACATATTTTTACCAGCTTTCTTTTGGTTTGTGTTTGTATGCTATAAGTCTTTTGACTGTAACTCAGTTCCCTTATATTTAAATGTTAGTCTTATAAGTAGCAAGAGTTGGGTTTTGGTTTTATATCCAACCTGACCACATTTGTCTTTTACCTGGGATATTTATTTCATTTATATTTGATATAAATTCATACATTTCAATTTTTGTGTACTATCTTACTATTTTCTCAGTTTTCTACATATCTTTTTCTCTCCTTTATTAATTATTTTTATTACTATTATTCCTTCTCTAATAGCTCATTAATTACACATTCTTTGGTAATTATTTTGGTAGCTTACATTTATCTTTATTAAAGTCAACTCTGAATTAGTAATCTATCTCATCTGAGAAAATTCAATGAATAAAACACTTTGCCTTTATTTACTTCATCTTTCACTGTTAATACTCTTAGTGGCATCTATTTTTATTCTATATCAATGTAAACAACACTAGTCATATTGTTGTTTTATACATTCAGTGTGCACTTGGATCTACCTTTTCAGTCAGTCTTTATTACTTCCTAAATAATTTCTTCTTGAATATTTTTTCTCCTGCTAATTTTTTTGAATGTTAAAGATATCTTCTATGTCCCATATGTTCTATTTTTTTTTAATCTTTGCATTATTTTAGGTATTTTAATTCAATAATCTTCCTTCTCTTTTTTAAAGATTTTATTATTTGAGAGAAGGTGAGAGAACAAGAGTGAAAGCGAAAGAGAAAAGGGAGAAGGGCCCAGAGCAATGTCTGTAGTTGTGTATTATTAGTTGTGACGTCGTTTTGTTCCATACAAGTGGATGTGGGGCCACGCAGAGAGGGAACTGCACCGGGGTTCTCTCTCATTGGAGGTGAGAATGAGTTTACACGGGCTGGGGCTGGGAATTGAATCCCAGACCTTGCGATTGATTGCAAGGCCAGCGATCAACTGCTGAGCTATCGCGGCATCCCTACTTTCTCACGAGTCCCTTTGCTACAAAATCTATTCAGCTCTTATTTTAGTTATTGTATTGTTTAGTTCTAGATTTTACATTTATTTTAAAACTAAATTTCTACACTCTGCTGAACTTTGTCATCATGTTTTTCGTTCTCTAGAAAACATTAATCACAGTTATTCTAGTATGCAGCTCTGGTAACCCTGATATATGCATCTCCTTTAGTTTGGTATTCTAAGAATTTTTTGGCTGAATAATAGCGAACATAACTTTAAAAAAGGAGGAAGGGGGACTTTATATATTCTTCTATTTAAGGTTTTTGTGTCTGTTTCTGGTGTTTACTTAAGCTACAGAAATATCACCTTTATCTAATCTGAAATTCACCTGACTAGAAGCTGGATTTCAGCCTTCTTAAAAACTCATGTCTTGTTTTTCTTTTTATTTCAATTACAGGTGTACAATTTTGAAATCATAAATGACAGCTAGGTTGTTTCCTTCTTCCTGGTCAACCCTAGACATAATATTTTCTTCCCAGGTCCATAAAATAGCTAGAAGTTCTGCTCATCTTCTTTACCTTATGGCCACAGTTTAAGAAATGGAAAATGCCTCAAGGGGTGAGACACATGTCAGACCTAGTCTACACTTCATTTTTTTCTGGGATTCTGATTCTTTTAAGTTCTGCAGCATGAATACGTCTCTGATGTCTTCAAACAGATTTTGTTTTTAAATTAGTTAGCTATTTTAATTACTTTTATTAAAAAGATTGGTTTAGTATGTCAAGGTCAGAAGCAAAAGACTTTTTTTTAACTAAACAATCACCTATTTTTCTCAACTCTGGTTCTAACAGGTATCCTTTTTTATATTTAGCTCTTTTATGCATGCATAATTTACTTTAGTGTATTTTTCTAGGTAGGGATTTAACTCTTGTCAAAGTTAATCAAGAATTCAATGTTGTTCATTATTTTGCTGAAGTTTTGTTATTAAGCTAAAATGCCATTTTGTCATATTTTACTTATGCTTTTGAATTATTTTTGGTTTTGAATATTTTACTATATTCTGTTGAAATGTTCTTCTATTTTTACTTGGCCATGATGTTTTATTTCTTTTGACATCAAAATACGGCTTGATATTAAAACAGGCAAGTACCAATATCATTGCTTTCATTTATGTTTATTTTAGATTTAGTTGGTTTTACTAAGAGATGAAGTTTGGAAACATTTCTCATCCAAAATTATTCTGTTAGAATTTTCATTTGATTCATATGAACTGAATTTTCTGTTAGTCTTTGCCCTAAATTTAAGTATATAATAGTTTTGGTAGGCTTCCTTTAAGCTAATCTGAATAGTTGAAACATTGGAAAAGGGCAATGACTGCATCCCTTCCTTGTAAGCATCATGGCATATCCAGGGCCTCCTAGTCTTTGGCAGACAGTTGCTACTAATTATCTCTTAGTTGAAAGCATAAATGAATTCATAAAATATTCTAGGAAATATTGGCTTTCTCTCCATATTAATTCTTCACATGTACAAGCATAATCCTCTCCGTCTAGACTGATAAAATGTCTCTTATAAATCAGTGTAAATTAATGAGCTGGTACTTCTCAAACTTCAATACACATACATATTATTTAGAAATCTTCTAAAAATATAGATTCTGATGGAGTAGGTATGGGGCCAGACCTGAGATTCTGCATTTCTAATAAGCTCCCAGGCATTATTGATATTGTCAGGCCCTGGGTCATACTTTGAGTAGAAGGGGACTAGATTCTTAAACAGGCTTTGGTGGAAATTTTTATTTTAATTGAATTAAAGTCTTTACTCATTGGGAAAGATTTCTCCTCACTAATGTATTAATACACTATGTGCTGCCATAGAAATCTATTTGAGTGAAAATGGTATAGAAGGTGAGTGTACCTAAAGCTCAATGTCAAGAGGGAGGTACAGGTCAGAACTTGGTGAAATTTATAGGTTGGGCTAACAACTTTGTTGTAACCTAACAACAATGGGAAGGTATCAAAGGCTTCTAAGCAAGAAGGTTATGTGAACAGATTTATGGGTTGAAAAGATCTGTCTAGCTGCACAGTGCAGAGGATAAATTAAAAGTGGACAAATGTGGACAAATGACTTGTAATTTTAGAATTCCAGGTGTTGGTATAGGTTGCTTTCATGCCTTTAAGCACATTAATAAGGTACTATAATCAAATGGGATCTAAGTTACTCATGATCAAGCATTTACATAGTAAGACAATCAATGACACCTGGGTAATAACCAGAAAAGGTAGAGATAAATAAAAGGCTTTTCCCCCTCTTTAATTTGAGTAAATTCAAAACCTAAAATATGTCATAAATTTTCTTTTGGAAATACCTTCAAAAAGTACAGTTTATATCCTAAGAGATATACCCATAGTTGGTAATTTTTCCATTTTTTTTTCACTTGTATTTTTAGACACATAACATTCTATAGGGTTCTAAGAAACTTAAAATACAGTCAATTTATCTTACATATGTTCATTTTTTTTTCAAGAGAAGCAACAATTACCATGTTTTACAAGAGCTACAGAAAGGTCAGAAATAAAGGAACTCCCCCACCATGAGCCCCTCCTTTATAATTCTTTAGGTCAGCTGAAAACTCTAGAATATCAAAGAACATAAGACTGGATATTTTTATGATATAAAATTCTGAAAAAACTGCTTATCTACAGATAAAAAACTTAGCCATTGGCAAAATGAGTTAAAGGACCCTCTAAGAGATTGAGATTTCCTGTGAGAACTGTGAATGTCACATTTTAAGGGCATAGTTTGTCACTGGAGAAACCAGGATGCTTCAGGATGATAGCATTTATGAAAATACAACAAACTTTCAGAGAGACATTGTGACATTGAAGAAAATACCATTGAAATAATGAGTCAACCATTAACACCACCAGAGTGAAAGAAGATGTATTAATCTATCACTTTTTACAGTCATCTTCACAAGTATTTTAGCAAGTGACAAGCAGTCTAAAGTAAAACACGCCTCTAAAGTTGCATCTTGTTGATGACAACCTCAAGGGAAAACTAAACCAAACAAGAAAAATCCAGAAGGATAGTAATATTAAAATGTGTTATTTTCAACAATCATGGGTATGTCTATCTCAAACTTTATATTTTAATTGTCTTATGTCCTTGAGCAGCTGGTTGAGTTTTTAGGCACAAATTCCCTTAACATAGGAGTTCATTTTTCTCATCAATTAGCCCTGCAATTGATGTGTTTTTAATATTGGACTCCCAGACTGCGGGTCCCTCATTGATACTGGCAGGGTGGCCGTACTATCTAGTGCTTAACTTTTATTACTGTCATTTTTTGAGTGTAACATAACCTTGACCTCTATAGCCAGCTAATCTATTTTCTAATCTCTTGATAATTCATACAGGATATCAAACATCTTCTTCTTTTTTTTTTTGTAATTCAGAATCGTTTTCTTTGAAGATTTCTAGAAACAGCCTTCCTCAGCTACCTTGTAGCTCACCAAGTATCTATCAAGGAGCAATACCAATAATATTTTAAGTGTACAATGGAAAGGACTCATATCACCCTTTTATTGGCAGCCTAGCACTATAGTGGAGACTACAAAAGGAACATAAAAAAGATCCTGCCTCTGAGTGGCTTACAATGTTATTTGAGAAATATAATAGGTCTGCAAACACAAAATACTTGATAAACAATATAGACACAATCTTAACAATATGTGAAAACCTGTGGGACAAATAATGTGAGAAATCCACTTAAACCTACATAAGAGGAAAGAGAGTGAACATAATTAAAGCAGATTATTGAAAGAAAATTAGGATTTACGTACAGTGAAGTATATAAGGCATAATAAGCTAGGATTCACCTGTAAAAAAGTTTCCAAGACCTTCCACAACTTGACCCCTAGCTCCCTTTTCTTTTTATATCTATGGGTTCTGTTTGCCTATTTATATATAGTCTGCATTTTCAGTTTTTATTCATTATTCCCACCACCTGGAATTTTCTCCTTCTACACGTGTACTTGTCCAATCTTAAGTCCATGAATTCCATTTCTGCCTCTTCATCAAGCATTGAGTTCCCAAGTAAGAAGATAATAACTTCCTTCTTTAGGTTCTCAATGCATCTATTGTTCCTCTGACTAGAATCCACAAAACTCACTCTACTATTTATAAATATTAATAAATATGAAACCCTGACATATGACAAGTAACTATGATTTCGAGTAGATCATTATGGCTAATTGCTACAAGTGTATGTCTTCTCCTCTCCACTCTTCAAAATAGTGCCAACAGATCACTATGTGAAATTTACTACATGGCAGTTTTAACAATGGGACAACATCGAACTTTCCTCAGAATTTGTTGTGAATATTCAATAATTTTTTTCTCTGTCACATTAAAAAAAAGAAGACAATGATGTTCATCTTTGTTTTTCTACATTAAAAATGACCTGACTCTTCTAATAATTACTTTTAAATAATCTGAAAGAAAGTTTTACCCACCTCTAATTTCACACATTTCGTTTTTAACTCAAGAAGTCCATTGGTAAATGAGGAAAGAAAGAATTCTGACTGATTTCTTGAATTGGCAAAAGAGAGCTCGATGCTGAAAATTCTAGGCACACATAAATATTTACTACATGGAATGGAATATTTCAATTAACCAAATGTTGGTGTGAATGGGGTCATAGGTATTAAAATGTTAGCTAGGTAGGCACATTTGCTTTAAGAAGAACAGATGATTTAAATGAATGCCTGGAGCCAAAGTAGATACATCAAAAGATAATTATTGACTATAAGTTCTTCTAATATACCCTAAAATTCCCAGTTTCCATTTTTTTGAATAAATATCTAAAAGTAGGATTGCTGGACCATTAGACAGTTCTATTTTTATTTTTTTAGGAGCTGCTGTATTGTTTTCCATAATGTCTGAACTAGTTTACAGTTCTACCCACTGAGTGCAAGGGTTCCAATTTCTCCACGTCCTTACCAGCATTTATCATCTTTTGTTTCTTAGATAATAGCCATCTAACAGTCATGAGGTGATATCTCATTTTGTTTTTAGTTGCATTTGCCCAATGATGAGTGACAGTGAGTATATTTTTTATATATTTGTTGACTGTACATCTTCTTTGGAGAAAAGGCAGCATTATTCACAATAACCATGAGGTAGTAATGACCTAAATGTCTATCAACAGATGAATGGATAAAGACAATGAGGTATAAAACGGAGATATCTAAAAACCATCAAACTCATAGAAACATTGGGTAGAAGAGTGGTTGCCAGGGCCTGGAGGTGGTGAAACAGAAATGGGTAGCTACTAACCAGTAGGCATAAAGTTTCAGTTAAGCAAGATGAGTAAGTTCTAGAGATCTACTGTATAACATTGTCCCTCTAAATCATAATGTATTTATACTTAAGAATTTTTTAGAGGATATCTCATGTTAAGTGTTCTTACCACAATAAAGCATATTTAAAAAATTAAATTTGAATTCTGGCAAGCAACAAACACAGTCTAGGCAATTTAAACGCAAGTTTCCTCTTTCCCTCTGCTGTATCCTATTTAGCCTGGAGACCATCTGTGGTCTATGAGCCCCTGTGTCCTATGTACTCTAGCAAATAATGAGCTTGCAGTATCGAAAGCTCAGAACATTTTTAGCACTGGAATTGCTTCCTATAAAAAGAGAATTTAATTTACAAGTACAATTTTGATTTAAATTCTCATTTATTTCCACCACAAGAATACTAAACTGATGCAGATAGATATGTAAAGCATTTGCTTTATACTCACTCTTATTTCTTCATAACATTGTATACACTTCTTGCCGGAGCATACTAACATATACTGTGAACACTTACCTTCACACAGAACCTAAAAGTTAACAATTCTGGACAATGGAATGGAATTATAGCCTTCTGTAATGGAATTACAAAATGCAAGTTTTGGGGAGTGATAACTGAATGCATGGCACCTAAGAAACTGAGTCATTGAAGGTTGCCCATTAAGTAATCTGGAAGAGTTAAGAGGTGAAACATACATCTCATTCCTTAAGTCAATCTCTGGATAAGGATTCATTGAAGAAATACAGAGGGTGCCAAAAAAAAGGAAAAAAAAGACACACATTTTAAGAAAGAAAAAAAGCTATTAAAATTGTAATACTCAACACATACCAATAACAAAAGATAAATACAGGTCACATTTGACTTCTGCAATTACAAGAGGTGCTAAAGCGGTTACCATCAGCATCCAGACACTTCTGATTATGGCTAACTATTGCTTGAGCAAAGTTGATCAAAGTATTCACTTGTATTGCTGCACATGCCATTTCAATTTACCATGTGTCTCAAACTTATGAATGCATGCACTTGTTAGGTGTGTTGGAGGCTCTGTTGGATACTTATGCCTTCATTGTCATACTTCCACAACATTCTGGAATTTCAAATGCCTATTCAAATGGTCTTGTGCTCCTCAACAACCGTACTTCTGCCATTTTCTTTGACTGTCCTCCTGCTGCATGGTGATGTTAGCATTCATTTGATTAACGCCATCTTTTGAGCAAACGTCGTACTACACATTGCTACTATAATTCAATTCAACTTGTAATACATAGATAACATCTCTTAAAATGTGTATACCTTTTTTTGCCACCCCTTTCAGCTATTCGGGCACAGAATTTTTTCTTTTTTTTTGATAATCTGTCTTTGTCTTTATGGGGCTCTGGTTGCCAAGCAATTACCAAAAAATTAAGAATGGTCATTGTGAGTAAATTCATTACACAAAGAAGTATCAATTGAGAAACTCTGAACCTTCTCAGAATGAGTATGAGATGAGTTAACAGAGTATTTAGAGACCTGGAGTGGGACTTATGTTGAAATGGATATGAGGTTATTTGCCTTTTATTTTTATCTTAATAAGAATAAAAGGTATGTGGATGTGGTCAGGCAGTTTGTCCACTCTATTTTACTTTCTTTACTCATTACCAGGTTGCTGTATGATATTATTCTACAGTCTAACAGTGCCACAGAAAAAAACAAATCTAATGATTGACCAGAAATCTTATTAGGAATAAGGGAAAAAAGAGAGTGAGAGAGAGAGAGAGAGAAATTATTTAGTTTGAAGTTTTAAAATACTTGAAAAGCTTCCTGAAAGAGGTTACAATAGAATTCTTAGGAAAATTTTATAGGAATATAGGAAAGAATAAACAAATGAATCTGTCCATCAACAGTATGGGCAACTTTGCTGAACAATGAACTCTTTTTACCAGACATGTTCTATCTGAGGCTGAAAGAATGCCAGATTAAGAAAGATTGTATTACAAAATCTCTTGGATCCTTCCAAATCATATATTTAAAGGTAAAAATAATGTTTGTTTGTGACAGGAAGTATTTATGAAGCCTGAGATGACTTTGATAATTACTAACTACAGTTTGAGAAATAGAGTTCTGCTGTTAGCTATTTATTTGAATTAAAGTCTCCTAAGGTAGAAGGTCAAGAGTACGGAGCTTGGAAATCAGGACCCCCGGTCTCAGATCCCGGTTTGGGTGACTATGTAACCTGCATTTAAATTCTGATGGTTTTAAGATCTTGGCTTTAAAATGTTACACTTTTATCACTATAATGTCCTTCAGTTTAAAATGTACAATTTTCATAAATATGCAACTGTCAGCTCCCTTATTCTCCATCTAACCTTCTGCCTTAGTTGATTCCTGTACGATCATACTTGAAACCAATTTCTCCATGTAACCATGTGTATTAATAACCTAAGTTAATAATATTCACTTGATACAATATTTAAAAAAATGCATCCTTAATGTGATTTTTAATAAAACAACAAAAATATTACATCTACATGTATCTTCACAAAGACTAATGATGTGTCTTAAAGTACAAATTGGTCTCATAAACTGATATTAATATCATATGATTTTAAAATTATGGCTGTTTAATACTTGTGGAATTTGGCAGCCATAGAAAATTTAATATCCAAGGAGCAATTTATACTCAAATACACAATAAGCGTGCATAGAAACAAAAATCAAAAAG
>PVKE010028784.1:0-20688 GCA_004027555.1 Craseonycteris thonglongyai
CACTTCCCATGTGGGAGGCCCCCAGTTTGGTTCTCGCCCTGAATGGCCCCACATCCACCACCTGTGTGGAATGAAACTATGTCACAACTAATGATGTACAACTATGGAGACTGCTCTGGGTCCTCCCACCTTCTCTCTCTCTCTCATCTTCTCTCAAATAATAAAAAACAAATTATATATATATAAAATTATAATTTCAGGCTGGAAAGACAAGCGAGTTACATTATTTTTGTATTGATGAATAGAACTACCTCTTTCTGAGGAACAAAAAGCATTCATTGGGGAAGCCGGATGGCTCAGTGGGTTAAGCGCTCGCTTTGAAGCCCTGGGGACCGAGGATCGAATCCCAGCCCTGGCCTGTGCAGACCCATTATGCTGAACTGGAGTGTGCTTCCCGAATGTGGTGAGGCCTCCAGTTCAGTTTAAAAAAAAAAAGAAGCATTCATTACGGTAACTCTACTTTATCACAACTGTAATTTCATATTTAAGTATTTATTTAACATTTATTTTCCCTCTAGGAGGCAGGCTCCTGAGAACTAGGGTCACCTGTTTGTCCCGGCACAATGTCTACTACTTAGTAATGATGACTAAATAAATACTTGTTGTGAATACATGTGAGCATAAATGCTAGAAATAAATGATCTGAGAATCAGTATAATAGGAACTATCATACAAACCCAATGAAGTAGACAGAACCTATCATCAATCAAGAAAAGAGTAGGCAGTGACCAGGGCTTCAATGAATAAGCTAGTTTCATACTCTGACTAATGTCAGGATCTGAGGCTATAGAAGCTTTATATATTTAATGAATAGTACAGCACCTATCTAGCAAAGATTTTAACAAATAAACCTAACAACAATATACATGTGGGAGTATAAATAAAACTTGAGGAAATAGTCTCCAACACTATTAAGCTATAAAACTCAAGGTTAAGATTACTACTACTACCGTGTTGTTTAGGTCAAACAGGTCAGTTGATGTCCAAATTATTACGAACATCTCGTTTGGTGATAATTAGTTATTAAAGTTTTTTTTAATATTAATGTAATATAAAATTGCTCATTTTACCTATACATTCTAGACTACAAACTAGAAAACAATTTTTAACTGATGACATACCATTATTAATCAGCGTTTCAAAAAAAAAAAAATCTATTTCTTTGTCATTTAAAACCACCACCACAAACCAACAACCTTAAAAAGTATAATAAATCAGCTTCTTATTTAATCAACTATTTTAAAATGCAATCCTTAACAGTTGTTTAAAATATGCATAACTAGGTTTGCCATAGTTATCCTGATTTAAAGCGAAAGCACATCTGTTAATGAATAAGTGAATACAGTCTGACAGCAAATTGGAACATCAATCAGAAAGAATCAACTACAAGCTTAATAAGTATTATTTGTATTCCATGCAATACTGTATTTGTTCTTTTTAGCCACTGCAGTAATAAAACACACTCAAACTCATTTAGTATGTACTAAATCCAATGTACCTAGGCAAAACACTGAAAGTTCCATTTGGATGGCTCCCAGCCCATATAGCCCAATATTTTTAAGTATTACTACCATCTGCTTACTAGTCTGTGTTTACCAAAACAGTAGCTGTGCACAGAGTTCTGTAGCAGCTATGGTCAAAATTTGCTTTAAGTGACTTCATTTGGTTAAATAAAAACTCTTCAAGGTAAAAACAAATACAGTATTTTGAATATATACTTAAAATAAGTTCCATTACTAGTTTTAATAACATTCCCCAAGGACAAAAATAGTAAGGTACTAAGTGGTATCTGAGACATCTTAATTATCTATATTTTCAATCACTTATCAAATGACAAAATGTCCACAGAAGTGAATTGGTCAAAGTCTAACAACTATTATAGTTAGTAGCTAGACTCTGTCCAGAACATGAATATGTCCTGCTTTCCAGTACCAGAGTCTTTCCACAAAGTTGTTCCAATTGAATACGGAGGTACTAGGAATAGAACTGTGTGGAGGAAACATACCATTTAATAAATGAAGTCTGGAAGTATTTTAAGAGCATAGCATTTTCATAAAATGTAACAGTTCATCATCAATTATAAAACCTGACTTGTATTTGTTTCAATGTGGTGAAGCTTAAAGTATCCAATAAAATGTATAAGAATTTTAATTTCACAAACCTTTCTTTCTTTTGCACATCCTCCTCCTAACTACTCCCATAAAAACTAAGGAAATCAATCCTATTATCCTGGTCAAGAGGCTAAGCTATTACGGTACTTTAGATCCAAAGATAATTTCTTACCTCTTACATACATCCTTATGTTCCCCTTTCTACTATAATATACCTGTATGCCACACTGCATGCTTTCTTATAAAGTCTTTTTCTAATTAAAACTATCAAACTTCCAAATGATCCTTTTCCCCCCAAAAGTAAACCCAATCCCCTAAATATAAATTAAAAGAGAAGTTTTCTATGCTTAGAGGGAAAATTAAAGGCAATAAGCCAAATGCACTCTATATAAATTATTATACTAATAATTTCTCTAATAAAATTTAAGAAAAACAAATTTTCAGGACATAATGGGGACTATTTTAAGCTTATTTGGGTTAATGAACCACTAACCTTGCTTTGACAAAAATTGTTTCCTTCTTTCTTCCTTTCAATTGTACCTCAGAAAAAATACCAATCCAAACAAAGCATGTATTCCACTCTTCTATGAGAACTGTTAAAACTTTCAAAAGAAATAAGTGGACATTAAATTATTTTGGGGTAAGGGTATTTTTTATTTATAGAACAACTGTTTTGTTTTGTTTTGTTTTTTTGGTAGCTTCCTGTATTTTAAAGCCTAAAAACTCAATAAAAAACCCAAACTCAAAACTTTTATTTACCTCCTTACATCATATCATATCCAGGAAAAGTAAACTGTCAGTGTACAACATCTAGAACAGATAAATTAACATGAACAATAACTGAGACAAATGTAATGTATATCCATCATCATAGGTACCTCTCAACAAACATCCTTGTACAAAGTTGTTAATGATACAGGACAAGCAGTATTATTCCCATCTGACAGACAAAAAAACTCATGGATGTCAGATGACCGTATCAGCATTCAAGACTACTAGTAAGTCAGCTGTGAAGTTGTGATGAAAACTGAAGTCCTGTAGTGCCAAGACCAGCCGTCATTCCATAATAATGCCTCAGTTCATTCCAGAAGTTTCAATTAATTTGCAGTAAGAATAATACAAAGCTAGACTAGATACAATGCCTCACTCTGCTCACCTACTGTTTTTGGTCTTCTCTCTTCCAACACTGTGAACCTGATGGCTCAGCGTTGTCTGAACCCAATATGGAGCTGAGAAGCCAGGAGTGCACTTTCCACACACATCTGTAGACTCTACCAGCTAAAACCCAGGACTCATTTTGAACAGGTGGTCAGTATTCCATTTAACTACTGGTGTGTATAAAATGTGTTGTAAATTCCAACCTAGCACAGGCCTAAGTTTAATGTTTTGAAGAAAAGAGAAACAAATTTTGAAATTCTCTGTGAAAAACAGCCTGCTGTATTAGAACAAACAGCAGCTTGTTCCTATCACTCCTTTGTTTGACAAGTCTGGGCTGGCTAGAAAGGTCATTTATGCCTCAAAGCATCAAATTAACATTTGAAGACATGAATTTTAAAAATGGCTAGTTGCTTCTGTTCTGTGAATGGCTAATGCAGTTCAAAAGAAAAAAAAAATACCCTACTACAGTCTTAGCCAAGCCCCACCCCCACCCCCACCAAGACTAAAAAACTAAAAACAGGAAAAGGAAACCCCAAACTTCCCTCAGGCAAAGTGGGGTTGATTTTATGTCCATGACACCATATGTTGACTATGTCTTCATTAAACCTCATTCTTTAGGA
The DNA here is from genome assembly GCA_004027555.1 of Craseonycteris thonglongyai. Taxonomy (NCBI): domain Eukaryota; kingdom Metazoa; phylum Chordata; class Mammalia; order Chiroptera; family Craseonycteridae; genus Craseonycteris; species Craseonycteris thonglongyai. The sequence continues at coordinate 3,890 of PVKE010028784.1, forward strand.
AGAATTAAGAAGGTAACTGAAATGGTCAAACTTTTAAGTAATACAGAGTGAAAAAAATCACTATCATGACTTTTTGGTGAATCATAAGGTTCTTTCCTCTCATTCATAATCTTCTGTCCCAATACCAGTAATGACTGTATAGTATAAACTCCCAATGTATTGAGTCCTGTGTCTTGATTCAAACACAACATCTTTTTCCATAAATCCCTATATTATTTTCCCCAACAGAAGTCTATGTTCCTATATGTTTGAAGTATAAGCCATCATAACTAACCACACAACTCTCAACTATATAAATACTCACTCAAGATTAGAAAATACACTGGAAAGACCAAGAGATGTGAAGTTTGAAATTCACTGTACAGCTTTACAAAAGTGATTTTCATTATAGCTCATTTACTACAAATGTACAAGGAATACCACAAACCAGTTCCTGTAATATGGGAAATATAAGATTTAATATATTTAAGATTACTATGATTTACTGAGATAATATAAACATTATAAAAACTAAAATTTGAGAATCTTACTTATTTCCCATAACATTATAGAAAATTATGAGGATTTTTAAAATACAAAAAATTTAAAACCACTACAATTCAAAATAATCTCTAAAATGCAAAAGCATCCTCAAGTATTTACCTCATCTGGAAATATTCTATGACATTATGAAGTTACTTCCTAAGGTTATGTATAATGCTACTGGCTCAAAGCCACTTCCCACCTCTCCTTTCTCTCTGCTTAACCTTACAATCTAGCTTCTATTGCAAACATCCCATGGTCAGGTTTTTCTTGGGAGCATTGACCTCACAAATGCAAAGCACACAGTTTTCCTCTCAGGCCTCACTCTCCTAGACCTCTCTACAACATTTGATAGTACTCTGTGAAATCCTTTGACTTGGCTTCTACAACACTGCCCTGGCAGGATTCTGCATCAACTTTTCAGAACACAAGTTTCTCAGAACCCTTCACTTATCATTCAGCATCTAAATTATCCTAAATTTGAGAGCCCTTTGTGCAGATCTGCCCCATTGCACAATCCTGTAGGCACCATTCACACAAATGAGTGTGACTTACACACAATGGAGATGAGCAATGAACTGGCCCTGTCCTTAGATTGTCCTCAGGGATTACCATGGATAAGGCATCTTCTTCCTGGACAACAGCATTCATTTCCACTCCTCCCACCATAAAACACTACACACACGCACACATACACACAACTGGCTCCCAAATCTGTATCTTCATCTCTATTTTCTTCTGATGACAGTCCTCCCTACTCAAATGTTTGCTAGCTATCTCCATGTGGACAAATGCATATTTACATCCACCAGTACCTCATTCAACTTACCTCCTACCCAAACCAGCACCACTTCCAGGCCATGTCAGAGTCCTTCCTTCCCCTCATCTTGGCCACAGCAACTCTTACCAAGGCCTTTCTATTTATTGCCTGATATTCATTCCCAATGCCTTTCTTTCAATCATGTTTCACCTTTCATCTTAACGAATGAACACTCACCCTATTGTCCCAATCTCAACACTTCAATCTAGATTGCTCCTAAAACAGTTATATGCTATGCTAGAACTGTGACTATATTGTTAAAAAAAAAAAAATTAAGGGCCTCGGAATTTTGGCCACACCTCTCTTCCACTTTCCTTCCTCTGTATTTTTCATCTCAAACTCTTCTCCCCATCATTACATAAATGTTGTCATTGTCTATAATAAATCTAGAAAACTCAAATTTTCAATTACATCCTCACATAAAGAATTATTAATATAACATGGTCATGTGAAGCAGGTCAACTCTGATATATATTACTAATTAACCACGTCAATATATACATTTCCAATCAAAATTAGCTGATTAGTTCAACTTTTAATTTTTAGGTTTGCTTTTTAAAAATAAATTTCAATGAAAAGGCAAGATAATTATGCCATCTGATGAAGACCGAAAGCACATCATCAATCTCTCTGCAACAAACTCCTACCCCTTTTGCATGAGCAGTTTTCATGCAAAGTAGTGACTTTTTAATAGTAGAGTTAAAAAAAAATGTATATGAAGTCTCTAAAAGCTTAAGAAAGTTCTGTATAAATTAGAGCTCCCTTACATACTGCCCTTTACAGATGTAAAGTCTCTGTGGTCCCCTACACCAACAATATTAAGTTCTACAAGGCTCATAGCTAACCTGTCCAGGAGCCCGTCGTCAAGGACACAGGAACCAAGAAAATCATCTCTAGTAGCTGGAAAATGAATTCTCACTATAGCAGAGGCGGTTTGGACAATAAAATCCATTTTTATAAACTGAGTCAGAAAGAACCATTGGAAATATAAGTTTGAAAATTTAAGATAAGAACCATATTAAAAATCGTTGTATTAGAAAGGAAAACATATACACTGAAATATATACAAACACCAAACTTAAGAAAATATAGACAATTTAAACATTTTGCAACTGCTGTAGTAAAAATTAGTTTAAGCAGGCATCATCAATAGATGTGAAGATCAAGGGGAAATTTTGATGTGGATAGAATATTTCCACAGTCTTAAAAGTGTCTCCCCATAGATTGCTTATTAGTTCCAGGGGGTGGGGTGGATATTAAATAGATAGTGAAAGAACTGAAAAACACTTTGTGTGATTATCACATCTGGAGGCACATAAAATCCAACCTGCCTCTCACTGGTAGTGTTAATTGTGATCATCGGAAGAACATATTACTTTTGTAGCATTCTGACAAAGAATACATAACTTGAATCTAAACACGAGTAAATATCAGAAAAATTCCAAATACTATTCCAGGAGAAACAGAGGGAGGTTCTATTCTTTAAAAATGTCTATTGTCATAAAAGATAAAGAAAGTCTTTGGAAATATTCCAGATAAAAGAAGCTGGAGAGACATGAGAACTGTGTGTGTGTGTGTGTGGGTGAGTGTGTGCAGCTGAATACTAAACAGCCATAAAAAGAATGAAATCTTTGCCATTTGCAACAACATGGTGAACCTAAAGCTGGTAGGTATTATGCTAAGTAAAATTAGTCAAACAGAAAAAGACAAATACCAGAAAATGACAGTTGTACTGTCACTAACATCCCTATAAAACTCACTCTCAAATGGTTCAGAAAAACTGTGTGTGTGCGTGCGTGCGCACACATGAGCACACGGACATGAACAGAGGGAGGGAGAGAGGAAGAAGGGGGAGAGAGGAAGAAGGGGGGAAGACTCAATGATAAAGCAAAAGGGCTAAAATGTTAAGTGATTAAAAGCCCAAAGTTCAGAAATATTCATTATTATTTGCACAATTTTTCTGTAAGTTTGAAATTATTTTTAAAAATCTCTATTTGGTAATAAAGGTTATATACATCACATTCCAATATTCTGCACTTTAATTTGGTAAATAAAGTGAAAAAAGGGACTTCATCTTATTATCTAGCACCTTACAATCTTACATATTACACAGTGGCCTGAACAGACTGTGCCAAAGGAGGAGTACCTCTGTCAAAGGTTTTAAAAGCAGCTTCCATACCCGAGTATAAAAGAGCAGATCTTGTTTCTATAAGACATAACTGTATAATAACAAAATAGAAAGAATAAAAAGAGCTATTTTGCTCACATCATCACACTGTTAAAACTTCCAGTTATTACCCCCATTTTCTTACTGGGCAGAATATAATGTTCAGGCTTCCCAGCTGGGCATACAAGACTTTTTACAATTTGGGGAAGCTTACCTCTTCAAATTTATCTGCAGCCACCACCTCACCATACACACATCCTTAATATTCCAGCCATGCTGACCATAAGTCCTGTGCCTTTGCACATGCTGTTCCCTCTTCCTGGAATGTCCTTCTCTAATAGCCTTCTCTTTCTGGTGAGCCCTTTCTCATGCTTCCTGATAAAACTTGAATGCCACCACCTCTGTAAAGCCTTTCCTGACTCTCCCAACAAAAGTTAGTCCTACTCCTTATTCTTTTCTCCCAAAGAACTAAATCCCTATTTCTGGGTTATATAAGGACTTCTCTCTGTGACTGTCTCCATAACTAGAATATGAGGTCTCTCAAAGCAGGAATTATAGTCTAGAACCACAATGTCTTCCATGCAGGGTGTTTCATCAACACTGACTAGATGACAATTCTATAGGACAGATTCAACAGTAAGCAACTGCTAATACCTGGAACGCTTATTTTGTATCAGATACTAGTATAAGTGCTTTTTAAATACCAAGTTACAGTCATCCTGTGGTATCCCTGGAGGAATGGTTTCAGGACCCACCCCTCCGAAGATATCAAAATCTGAGGATGCTCGTCTCATATATGAAATGACACAGTACTTGCACAGAACCTACACAAACCCTCCTATATACTTTAAATCATCTTTACTACTTAGATTACCTAACAGAATGTAAATGTTATATAAATAGTTGTTATACTATATCGTTTAGGAAACAATGACAAGAAAAACGTCTGTACATGTTCACTACAAATGCAAAACCATCACGGGCCTAACTACATAGTATCCATCAGCAACATTTTCTTTTTTAAAATATTTTTGATCTGCAATTGGTTGAATCTGTGGACACTGTCAGTGCAAATAAGAAGGGTGACTGTGCTCCTCAAAACAATCTTAAAAGGTGGGTTTTTCTCTATTTTAACCACTCTGAAATTAGAATATATCAATGATACTATATACCGTATTGCAACCAAACTATACCACCCTTGTCCTGAGGGGCTTTCAGAGACTTGCACTGTATGGGTGCAGAATGATACTCCAGACCACAACTATAAAATGGAATACTCTACAGTGATGAATACTTTGCATAACTGAGCTGTTCAATACTGTAGCCACTGGTCACATGTGGTTTTGAGCACTTAAAGTGTATAACAGAGGAATTAAACTTCTAATGCTATTTAATTGTAATTAATTTAAATGTAAATAGCCACTGTGTTATAGCCTTAAGCAAATAAGATAGAAAATCAACAATAGTGAGCCCAGAGAACAGCACTGGTTAATGGGAACTAGAATGAATGTGATGTCAACAAAAGTAATACAACCAAAATGTGATCACAAAATAATCTTTCAATCTTTGTAAACTCTCTGGTCACTTAAATCTAATGAGTGACTGTATAAGTCCAATCCTATTGAAATTATCAACTATGCAGGGCAAGGAACTCAACTCTTATTCTGTACGCCACATTGGCTTTTTTTTTTGGAGGGGGAGGTCATCACTCGGCTTCAAAACTAATACAACTAAATTATAAACAGGAGCTGATGGGTATGAAAAGCAAACTGTCTTGATAAATCAGGCATTATTTCTCTAATAATACTATATCCATGTACTGGAGAATTAAAAGGAGCATCTTAAAAAAGGCCATCCCTCGTGTCTGACCTTACAGTATCACATCCATACTGTTATCACTATGCTTACCACTTTCCTCTGAAACATCTGTTTCTCTTAGCCTCTCATTCACCACACTAGGCATTAAGAGGTTTCATTTAAAATAAAAGTTAGGGGAAGCCGGGATGGCTCAGTGGGTTAAGCGCTCACTTTGCAGCACCGGGGACCGGGGATCGAATCCCGGCCCCGGCCCGTGCGGAACCATATGCTGAACTGGGAGCTCCCCCAGTTCAGTTCTCTCTGTGTCTCTGTATCTCTCTCTCTCTCTCTCTGTCAAAAATAAATAAATATTTAAAAAATAATAATAATAAAATAAAATAAAAGTTAGCATACTGGTTGGCACCAAATCCTTCTTTGTATTAAAATTATGGGACTTTCAAAACTCCTAGATAGGTTTTTTGAATCTTGCGAACAAAAGCAGTTGTCATTTCTTATTCCTTTAATTTTAACCATGTTCAAAGCACCTTACTCGTGCTAACAAAAATAAACTGCAAAGTCAAGGGTATGGGATTCTAGATTCTAGTTCTGATTCTTTGACTACTAGATATGTAGCTTTCCCCAAACCACTTAATTATCTCCTTGTGTTGGTTCTCTCATTTGTAAACTGATGGAATGATTAGATCACCTCTAAAGTCACTTCCAGCTGTAAAACTTTGCCATTCTATAATATCCTCAATGGTTTTTGGTTGGGTTCAAGTGTCTTTTGTAGTACCTCCTTTAAGGAGGAGGTTTTTTGTGTTTTTAGGAAGAATCACATATTTTTGCTTATGTAGCAAAAACTGTGGCATGACTGCCTACTTCAAAAGTTCAGATCAACAATCTACTTATTCTCCAAAATTCTGAGTACACCAGGTTCTTTACATAGAGAAAAGACAATATTTTCCAGTATTTCAAAACACAAATCCTTTCTAACTGTGCAATTTAAAATATACACTCTTAAAAGGTAAGGATCTAATTACTTACACCATTAACCTAGTGCATTAGGAAAAGCACATGTTAACATGGAATTTTTGCTTTTTGTTTACCTTTCAAACTCTACTCACACACTGCAGTCAAAGTCTCTTGGACATCCTTTCCAGCTCTTATGTTCTAAAATTCTGAACCTGTGTTCTCTAATAATATCTGAAAAACATACTCATAAGAAAAAGGCAAACAGCTTTTGTACCTATGTGGTGTCTTCTTTGTGAACTCGGATCAATTTACACTCAAAAAATCCACTTAAGTTGAAACTGAAATTGATATACATCATCAAGATGGCAGAGTGAGAAGAGTGCTTGAAACTGAACTTGAGTAATTTTAGTTAGCATTTAGTGAGGCAGGACACTGTAGCAGAGATAGGCAGTATACACTTTTTGAACTAGGTCCTTTTTATTTCTACAACTGCAATTGTGACCTAATTTCATTTAATCTTCAAGTAGATGCTAACAAATTATGCACTCTTTGATACTTTCTGTCCATCCTTCTCATTCATTTTCATCTCATTTTTTCACTTCCCTTAACTTGCTTTTTCACATGGGCTTTGTATTTTTCTGGTCTTGGTAACTTATTTTTGTCCATCCATCTTTTTAATTAATTCTGTTTTGCAATCCAAAGGAGAGAGCTGGCAAGGCGGCAGGATAGGGTTAGTGGGCTACATACATGAGGTCAAAGGAGGTGGCATAGTTCATCACTTCTGAGAGAATCACGAGCAGGATACTACAAACCCCCAAGAGATCCAAGGTATTTAAACTCTAACAGCATATAATCAGCTCGGAGGAAAATCAAAAGCAACATGTTAGCAGAGGATGTGGAGCCTGGAAATTACTGATCAAGTATTTAAAATTTGTATTAAAAATTTTCAAGCGTTTCATAGTTTTGGGGGGTGGATGAGGCTATATGAAGAGACATTTTACTACCAGGGAAATCCCAAAGATGACCAGAATTGACTTACCTTAAGAAGGCCTCCATGCGGTATCATTAGGTAGGAAAGCATGGTTAAGAACCAAGTCTTTCTACTTCCTTTCTATTCATCCCCAGCATTTACACTCAATGAGAAGCCAAGGGATGAATGAATGCCTTCTGTTCTATAAGCTCATGTGCTGACAGCCTATACTTCCATCTGCCCTTTTTAGCCCCAGTGATTCCTAGTATCTTGCATACTGGTCTACCTAACCCACATGTAAGAAAATTAAGATTATGATCTATGCTTTTGGATTTACAATAAAAACCAGACTGCTGGTATTCCAAACCCAGTTAAGCTTATCTTGAATTACTTAAGCTCCCATTACCTTTCATGGGTAAAGTTTTTAAGGGCTTTTGTCCTTAAAAGTTCTCAGCTGAAGAGAAATGGGACCAATCCTACTTCCCATCTCATATCCATCCCAACTAAGAAACATATTCTTATGTAAAAATAACTATTTCTACATTAAATGTTCCTGTACCACACACATTAAAACACACCCTTCATAACACACTAAATACCTCTAAATTAACTTATAAACTACACTTCATACATTTCAGCTTCTAAATTAACACGAAAAAGTCTACTTAAGCTCCACAACATTAACTTCTCTGTGTACTACTTGACTCCAAAAAAAGGCTAAGGGAACAGAGAACTATTGGTTCTGTGCATAGTTCTATGTCCCAGCCATAGAGAACAGTGACTAAAAGCATGGGCTTTGGAACTGGTCAAACCTGGGTTCAAGTTCCAACTCAGGCATTTATTTGCTCTATATCCTTGAGTAAGTAACTCTGCAACCCAATTTCCTCATCTATAAAGACAGAATTCAAGCACCACCTATTTAACAGACTTCTTGTAAGAATTAAGGTCTGAGTAAAATAATGCAGAGAAAGGAATTAGCAGAGTACAAAGCACATAATGTGCAACTTTTGCTGCATTTTCTATTATTTGGGTCATTTCTGTCTCCATTACTAGAGGTCTTTGGTTCTATTATCCTATGACCCTATCTGCCATATTCCCAACTTCAAGGAAGTCTTATTATCTTGGACTTAAACCCAGCATTTCCTCTACAGTCTAGCTTATTAATCAGGTATCTCATCTACTTAAGGAGAAAAGTGTCAAATGAAGCATTATTTCTTGTTTTCTTCCACAGCTACAAATTTATTAAGTGGCTCTGTCATAAAGGTATAACTAGTTTTAAGGAGAATAATATGAGAATGCCTGGATATATCAGTACCAGAATAACAAGGGCAGGTCCTTTTGCAGAAACAAAATATAAAACAACTTTCCAACCTTTTATCCAATACAGAAATGTACTGAGTTTAAAACAGTCTTCCAAAAACACATTTGCACACTTTTTCTAATTTTTATAAACTAATCATCTGGCAGTCAAGTATCTATGCTCTTTACTTTCTATTTTATTATTTCATTGTATTATGTCTTTTTCTTTAAGCTGCCTAATATCAGAGAAGAATCCAAATAATAAGCAAAGAAATACTTAAAAATCAACTAATCAAAAGAGCTGTATTGGGTCCTCACTCCTCTGAAACACACATAGTTTTATTTGATTTAGCTCCCAATCATATTTAATGAGCAGAGTTCTCTCATGCAAGTTCCTCAGTTTGGGGGCTGTCTGTTGTGTTTATGACTACTACAAGATATTTCTGCTTCCACAGAGGGGACAGAAGTTTCCTACTATAAAGTAATTCAATCTGAATTACTAAGAAGCCCAACAAATAGGCGTTAAAATCCTGTATCTCCAAATTTTAAAAGCATAACTAATTCTACAGAGAAAAAGGAAAAAAAAAAAAAAGATTTCAGCCACTCTACCTATCTCATTTCTCTTCTCTATTGAATTAGTTAAAACTTAGGTCCAAAACCAAACTCTTGATTTGTTACACTCCAAAACTCTGGTAACAGGCAACACCCAACTATTCAAAACTCCTCTTCTCCCACCTTCTCCAATCCCATCACTTAACCCTGCTGACCATGTCCATTGCCCCACATTAGTGCAAGCTAATAATGCCTCAACAACTGCAGTCACCTTCCTTACTGGACACCTTGTTCCCACATGAGCCTTCACAAACCTATTCGCCATATAGCTAGCTGCCAGAGGGTGGCTTCCCACTAAATTCAGAATAAAAGCCAATTTTTTACCATGCCCTAGAAATGCCTCACAAAATTTGGCCACGCCCATTCCTCCTTACACTATCAGCATTACTCTACCCAGAGTTTCCTCTATTTTACCACCCACACTGAGTTCCTTGTATACAACAGGTCCTCCGTTCAGGAACTTCCTTCACACATACTTCATTATCTCTAACTTCCATTAAACTGCAAACTCTATAAGGCAAAAAAAAAAAAGAGTAAACATTTTAAAGTGTGGCACATAGTGGATGTTCAAAAAATGTCTAAAAAAAGAATGAATGAATAGACACAGAAAATAAATTTTAATGATAAATGCCTTCAACCATCAAATGGAAAGAAATACAAGAAATCAGCCTCAGTGAGAGGAGGTTCACAATAAATTATTTTAAATTAATATTCAAGATGGATACTCCTAAGAAAACAGACTCTTTCAGCAAAGCTCTTAGAAACCAAAACAGCAATTAACAGAAGGGTTTTGAAAACTGAGTACTGTTTGCCTCTTTTCTGGTTTTGACAATCTGTTTTCACTGCTGAACTTGGTCTCTTAAATTCCATCTCAATAGAAGCCAAGAAGTAATGCTTAAATAGTTAAAACACTAACCAGATCTAAGACACAAACATGCTGCCAGCTGTTCCAAATAACAAAAAATAAATTCACATCACTAATTCTTGATATGCATGGAAATGGAATGTAAAGAATCTAAATTCAAGCTCCAAAATATACTGAAATGATGTATTGTTATGTCTGTGCCTGAGCTGTCAGCCTTCACAGGATCAAACCAAGGATACTACTTTTCCTCCCACCCCATTCCAAATAAACAAGAGGTCAGTTCTAAACTATAATACTTGCAATTCTGGCCTACTCAAGAGTTCTATCATGGAATGAAAAGTAGCTCAACTTGCTTTGTCAGACTTTTCTCTTTTAATCGTGAGGTCTCAGTATAGGGGCCCTAGTCTCAAAATACCCTATGGTTCATTGAAAAGAGTAATTAAGTATACAGTGTTCCATCGCCACTTCGTGCTTCATGTTTTGCGGCTTCAGTGCTTCGCGGGTTTCCCAAAAATATTCATGAAAAAATACAACCATGTCGGCAGCCACATGGCGGAAAGGAGCGTTGTTTCATGTCGATGCGCGAGAGAGAAGGATCCCTGCATGTCAAACAAAGAGATGAGTTGACTCAGAGTACATACCACGGGCTCTCATCAAGGCGGGTGATTGGTTTCCGGTGCGACAACGACCAATGAGAAAATTCCTAGGTGCAAATCCTACTTTGCAGTTTTTCAGCTTTTGCGGAAGGTTCTGGTCCCCATTAGCCGCGAAAAACGAGGGGTCGCTGTATACAGCTTTGCCCAAAATTTCAAACCATCTAACAAAAATTAAAGATTTACTAGGGATAAGCTACAAGACTAACAAATATCACTTTTTTTTCTTGCCAGCTAGAATTAAATCAACTCAGCATTATCCTAAGGTTGTTTGGTATTGCCTCCTATAATGTCTGTGGTTAACTTTTTTTAATATACAATAATTGCAAATGTATTTGTAGATACTATTTTTTTCTAAGATTTACTTTTGTTTTTTGAGAGAGAGACAGAGAGGAGGAGGAGGGGCCAGAGCAGTCTCCATAGTTGACTGCATTAAGTTTTCCATATAGTTTCACTCCACAGGTGGGCTTCGCAGGGCAGGAACTGGGCCAGGAGCCTCCCGCATAGGTTCCAGCAAGAACTGAGCTGGGGGCACACACCAGTTCAGCATATGGGTCCACATGGGCCAGGGCCAGGATTTGATCCTTTGGCTCCAGGGCTGCAAAGCGAGTGCTTACCGGTAACTCACTGAGCCATCCCAGCTTCCCTGTAGATATTATTTTTAATAATATTTTTTATTTTAAATTTATTAGGGTGACACTGGCTGTAAAAAATTGCATAGGTTCCAGGTGTACAATTCTACAATACATCGTTTATGTGTTGCATTGTGTGCTTACCACGCAGTCAGTTAAAACATGGGTTAACCAGCCAAAAGAAATTTTAAAGAGTTCTTGCTAAAGTCAAGTTTGAAATTCCCTAAACTATATCACAATAAAGGACAACAAAAATGCTGCAGTTCTGAGCAAAATTTTCCAATTAAATAGTTCCTTTTTCACTAACATCAAGAACTGCTGGGAGGCAATTTTTGCCATGTTTCCATCCTTTATAATACAAATTGTCCCCACCTTAGTTGGTATTAAATAAATAAAGTTTAAAACTCTATTAACTTGGTCATACTTTTCTTCCACAAAGTCCAAAGGTAGACTCATCCAAAAAGAAATAAGCGTTTACTTGGTATACTGAAGAAATTGTTATTTTAGAAGAAATGATAACTATTTTTGCAAAAACAAAAAAAGAAAGAAATCTCTAATTCTAAATCTACACTCAAAGCACTTGCAGCTCCATTGCCAGAACACAGGGCAGCCCAATGAGGACTTCAAAACAAAGGTGCAGAGGTGCTTTAGACAGCAGGAAGCTAAGAAAGACCAATGTGCATTCATACCAGGTTTACATTTCTTCTGCTGCCTTATATTCCTAGGGCACCCAACCATACTGTGTCATTGCTCAGAATATTTTTATGTTTTGATAATGGACTTTTTTTGCCTTGAGTCCTATTATGGGGGAACTAATTAAAAACATTTCCCCTTGAGAAACCAAGACACTGCAAGATCAAAAGTGAATGGACAAAGTCACACAATTAGTGACTAAGCAAGAATTCATAAGCTCTTTCCTAATTCAGTGTTCAATATAATACTAAATATTCCTGTTGGATATTCCACATGTTAAAAGAAATACCCTTAATATTTGAATCCAATTATAACAAAATAGTTTATAGTTCTTTATGCTTTTAATATTATCCTGCATGAAGTATATTATCACCAAAAGGTAATTAAGTAAAAAAAAAACACAAGTCCTTAAAGTCTAGCCTACTGCTTTAAAAAGAAAATAATCAATTATGATACTATTCACAATCACAGAACACTCAAATTCTGCAAAATTGTCAATTTAGGGCTGAGCCCATGAGAATGTAGGTCTGAGCACGTTGTCTTTTGCCAAAGGTAGTTTTGTTTTGTTTCTCCCTGGTCTGAAGATCTGAATTCACCTTAGCTGGGATATACTACAGGTAGGTGAAATTATAGTAACTGAGTCCAAAGTTGAATGCCACCAATGCCTAAGGAAACGATCAAGATCATGCAGGAGCAGCTTCTCAATACAGACAAAGAAGCATAAGGTTTCCTTTCATGAAAGGATAAATAAAACCTCCTCTATGAAGGTCATAACAACACACTTTTATTAATTTGGGGTCCCAGAAACAAGTTACTCAAAGCTATTTCAAATAACTTCAATTGTCACTGGAAATGGTCTTCCTTTATGGGCTTAGTCAAGAAAGTTTTCCATGAAGTTTAATGGTTCCTGTTAGATCAGGGATGTCCAATCTTTTGGCTTTCCTGGGTCACACTGGAAGAACTGTCTTGGGCCACACATAAAATACACTAAGAATAGCTGATGGTCTAGAAACAAAAACATGTTTGAAGAAAAGTTTACAAATTTGTGTTGGGCCGCTTTCAAAGCCATCCTGGGCTGCAGGGGTTTGACATGCTTGTTTTAGAGCCTTGTTTATAAACTTTTATTGCACTCCATGCTAACTAACCACCCATACTTCTCATTGTCCCACATATTCCCCTCCCTAAAAAGCTATTATAATAAATTTGTATTCCTGACTCTGACTCACATTAACAAAGATCCAGAAGATTAACAAAGATCTTGGATATGATTAAGCAAAATTAATAAATATTGAAGAAAACATCGTTTTAAAAATAAACTTAACCATATGGAAACAGAATATAATCAGGGAGAGGGTGCAACTCTAAATAAGATTTTTGTAAGATGTCTCTGGGGGAAAAGCCCACATTTAAGGGCTGAAGAATCAGCAGCAATTATCCAAAGCTATCATGCCCAAAAGTACTTTTTAATAGTTGTCCTCAATTTTGGCACCTAATATTTCTTTCTGATCTTCTGTTTACAGAATTGTATTTGAAAGCCTTTACTATTTCTTGCTGGTACCAATTCTGAAATGAAATGGGCTTTAGGTAAGAAAAAAATCAAGAACCTCATTATTCAGCAAAAATCATCTCCTAGCCCCTCCACCATCACCATAATTTTTACTGTTTCTCTCTCCCTCTCAGAAACAAAAACAAATAAAATGGCCCATGAAATTTAACAACTTTTTTATGTAAGTTATATTTAATGTTATGCTTATACTTACCCCTTAAACTGAAGCAATACAAAGCCCTGGCTTTCGAAAACAGAAAAAAAAAAAAGAAGTCTTTCACCTTACTGCAAGAAAAATCTATAATCAGAATTTAACAGTAAGGAACCGCAACCCGCCGAAGCCCGGCCTCGCCTCGCCTGGGCTCTTGTCAGTCACACACATGCCGCCCCGCCCCCAGGCTGTCAGTCACACGCAGGCCCTGCCCCATCCTTTCCCCCCTCCACCCACCCTGTGCTGTCAGTCCGTGGCTCTGGCCCGCGGCTGAACCGGCGGCGCTGACGTCAGCTGGCGACCGCGGCCGCATTCCTAAACAGTTCAGACGAACCCACTGGTGGGAAGCTTCGAAAGCCCTCAGCTGTAGTGAAGAAAGCAAAGGCTTGGCAAGCTGCCAGACTCCTGAGCTCAGCATTTTGTAATGCACTTCCTTTTTACTTACAGCTTGCATAATGCCCTTAACCCTTCCTTTACCTGCACCACACCTTTAACCCCTTCTTTTCCACGTCGAACTTCAAAGCAGCCTTTGGAACTCGGTCTCCCATAGGTTTTTAATATATTCCACACCAAATCATAACTGACTGGGTTTTAATATTGCTGAAGAGGCAATTTAAGAGGCAATTTAATTAAACACATATGCTCCTCCTAAACGGCACGTTGTTTGTTTTTTTTCTCAGCAATGCTGCTTTTCAAGCAAGGAAACTAAAACATTTTATTAAAACTATATTTTAATGTTCAATTTTTTCAAGAGCCTTCACAATTTTTCTTAGAAGTTATTTTTTCAAGAGCTTATACCTCCAAATGGTCCAAATATAAAGGAACAAACGGTACACAGTGACAAAAATTTCACTCCAAATATGTGCCCCACTCTCCCAGTTCTCATTTCATGAAAACTAATGTGATTTATTTCCCTTATATTCACCCAGAAGTAGTTTAGTCATGTATTTAAAAAATACAAATATATGCCATTTTCTCCCCTTTTTTAAACATCGCTCATGCAATTCTCTTCATTGTTTCCTTCCTTTTTAGAACTACATGGAATTCCACAATTTATTTACGAGTCCCCCACTCATGAGCAGAGGCAATTTCCAATCTTTTTGCTCTTACAAATAATGTTGCAGTGAAAATCTTGTATGACTCTATCTCTAGAATTCCTAGATAGAGAATTGCTCAGTCAAAGCAAACATGCAGTTGTAATTTTAGAGGTGCCTGCAAACTGCCCTCCATTGAGGTTGTACCTCTTACCCTCCCCACTCCCTACTGCAGCTGTCTCCTGAATTAAGGGCTCTACTTTATTTCATAGTGGTCCCTGATCCCAGATACTTTGCCAAGCCCATTGTTACCAAACACTTTATTTTTAGCAAACAGATCAGTAAAAAGAAATGGTATATTTAAAATGTATGAATACTTTTAACCTCATTCCTCACATGGGGGCATCTTTGTATACATTTTAAAACCTTTTATTTCTATTCCTTGTGAATTTATGATTTAACATAATCACCTTTGCTCATTTTTCTATTAAATATATTGTCATTTTCTTACTGCTTTGTAGGAACTTCTGCATTTAAGGACAGTTGTCTTTTTTCTGTGATGACAGTTTGAAGGAGCTTTCTATGCATTAAAAAAATTCGCTATTTGTGATATGGGTTGCAAAAATTATTTTCCAGTTTGGTGACTTATTTTGGTGGTTTCTGCCATATAAATATTTAGGCATTTTATAAAGCTGAATTATCAAATGTATTTTCATGGCTTCTGGTTATTGTATCAGACATAGACTGTCAGTCTCCATGCAGTTTATAGAAGAATTCTCCTGTGGTTTCTTCTAATACTTATGTTTTCAATTTTACATTTCAAGCTTTGGAGTTTGTACTTTGTTTTTTCCTAGATGGATACTCACTAGTCTCAGCATTCTGTTGAGTAATCTATCTTTCCTCAGTGATTTAAAATGTTACCTTTATAATACAGTTACTAAATTTTTTACATAAGTGATGTTCATAGGATTTTTATGCTGAATTTATTATCAGTGATACTTTTAAAATCTAGTAGAAAGTAACAGATGTTTTCCATAGGCAACAAGTTCTGGTTTCAATACACACATTTCAGATTTGAAAGTTTTACTTATTTCTAAACCAAACTAAATCCTTTTCAAGAATTTTGGGATAAATTAAAGCACAGAATTAATATCATTAGGATACATTTAAAGACTTATAATTAATGTATCTAATAATGACTTCAAAATTTTATTTTGAAAATAAATTTCCATTCAAAAACATTACTCCTAACCACTTATGCAAGTACTTTCACTCTTCGGAAAGACTTCAGGTAATTACAGGATTTTAAATGTTGAAAACACTGTTAAAGCAAAATTTTGATATTGATTATAGATAACTTTGCCTTTTAATATTAATATATCCTTGGATGCACTAGTTCTTTCAACAAGTTTTTACCCTTCTTTCTATTACTGCTAGAGATTACTATACCAGGTCTCTGAAATTCCAAGGTTTTACATTTATATAAACCATCATATTGATAAATAATTACTTAATCTATTAAGTATACAAAGTATTAAGCATACAAATGGTTTCAACATTAAGGACCTGCTAAAAGAGAGCAATATGCAGCTTTCATCGGTTGCTAAAAACATAGGAAAACCCACTGTTTTGATCAGGCCCTCATAAAGTTGGGCAAGTGGTTCCCTACAGGGATAGCAGTGGGGGGCGGAAGGAGAAGAGTACAAAACTGCCGAAGTACAGAGAAGCCCCAAACCCTGAAAGGTAGAATTTCCTAATGCAGCTCAGGCTATCCTCTAGATCAGGGGTGGCCAACAAGTCGATTGCGGTCGATTGCGGTCGACCGGTCGATCGCGAGGCCAATTTTGGTCGATCGTCGATCGCTCGCAATGTCTGGGGTGGAATTCCGTGTACCATGGACTTTGAAGCGATTGTAGAAGACAAAACTTTCTAGCAATAGTTTAATGCATTCTGGGAATTTGCCAAGGTCATAAATTCCTAGAATTCTGACAGCCTGACACTGTGAT
>PVKE010028785.1:0-14569 GCA_004027555.1 Craseonycteris thonglongyai
TTTAAGAAATGATTAATGTTCACTTGCCTACACACTATAGAGTATAGCAGTGGAGATATTTCAACTGAAATATTATAAATACAATAGTATTTAATTAATAGTAGTATCTTTACTTCAATGCCTGAACAGTAAATATATACATTACATCGCAAGTATTATGCTCATTCAAGCTTGTTTGTTTTTGTCTACACTTATAAATAAATAATATTCATTATTTAACATTTTACTTAAATAGCCCTGTTATTCAAAGTACACGATGAGGGAAGCTGGGATGGCTCAGAGAGTTAAGTGCTTGCTTTGTAGCCCCAGAGCCCAAGGATCAGTTCCTGGCCCCTACCCATGTGGACCTATGTGCTGCTGAACTGGGGTGTGTCCCCAATTCAGTTCTTGCTGAGGCCTATGCAGGAGGCTTCCAGCCCAGTTCCTGCCCAACGTAGCCCCGTGCCCACCTGTGGAGTGAAACGATGTGAAAAACTAATGCTGTCCACTATGGAGACTGCTCTGGGCCCTCCCCCTTCTCTCTGTCTCTGTCTGTCTCTCTCACAGTCAAAAAACAATAAAAATCAAACTTAATAAAAAAACAAAGTGGCTGATGATTTCTTCACCAAATTCAAAGTTTCACATTGTAAGCATTTTAGAAAATGTCCATAGACTTGTACAATATTTATAGCAAGACCATCTCACACCATATTTGCCTAATAAGTATAATATTTTACTAAAAATAATACTTTATTTGTATTGAAAGTAATAACTTTGAAACCATATGTATACAGCTTCTGAAAAGATTAGCAAGGGAAGCGGTGACACTTTTTTATTTTTTATTTAGAAAAACCACAATCTCTGCTGCATTAAATCTTCTCAGTTACCAGTTATGAAGCCCCACCTCTACTTCCTTTTTAGTTAGCACTCTTTTCATGTTAAATACATACTTTATAATACAATCCTAATTTTTTGAATTATATTTATCTACTTGGCCTCATCTTGCAAGATCAAAAGCTGTGCTTAAAGATAAGATAAAGGGTCACTGCACTTATGTTAGGAAAATAGTAGAGTAGGCAGTTCCAATGTCAATTCCTCACAGAGACAATGGAAAAATTAGAAAACAAACAAATAAATTAATACAAATCACAGAAACTATCCTAACTAACACTGTATGAACTCTGTAAAACAGTAAAAGATTTATAGCAACTAAAACAATGCTATCTAGTAAAAAGGCAACTTGGAAGTGGTCAGAAAGACTTCTGCCACTTTTACTTGACCTTCATTTACGCCTTCTGTATTTTAGTGTCAGCGTTGAATAAGAGACAGCCTGTGTTCGCAATGTGGGAACTCTGGTCTGGTTTCGAAGAAGCCAGAACACAATTACTCACAATTTAATATGTGTGTCTGTCATAGCACTCTGGGTTCTCCCTGATAAACTGAAACAAGGCTCTCTTTTTATTTTCTCTAACTCAGAATTCAGGCTGGAAAAGTAGCAGACATTGCTCAGAAATGTCAGAGGTAAACTAACAACCTGCATATGCCTGAGAGAAACGATGGTCAAAGCATAAATAGCCAAAAACCAAGAAACAAAAGATGAGGGAGATTATTTGAAAAGTTAGGACATTTAAAAGTACCTAATTTAGAAACACATGTGAATGCCCAGGACAAGAAACATGCTCCGAAAAGACCTCATAAGACTCTTAGCTATCACCTTAGCTTGATTCCTACGTTTTTTGCAATCCTTGGTAAATGTTAAGAGACCCTCAGCACTGAGCCATTCTGCAAAAACAAGGAAAGGTGTTTGTTTTTATTATTTTATTAAAAAAAATTTTTTTAGTTCCTTTTATCTAAGAAAATCTTGGTAAAACATAAACTAAAGAAACAGAGACGCCCATGAAGACAGATAAGAATGAATACAGTCTTTACAAAAACAGTTTAAAAGGCCACTAAACCTTAAATACCTACCCACCTACACCAAAATCAAACAAACAAACCAACAATAAAAGCAAACCTAAGAAAAAGATAGAATATGATTTCCAGAGTTATCACATTATAGTACTTTATTTCATTTCACATAGAATTTAATATTTCATTTTTTCACTTCACTCTCACTGTGTGTGTCTTTGGATATGAAGTGAGTTTCTGTAGATGGCATGTATGTGGATCTTATTTTTTAATCCATTCAACTCCTTTATATCTTTTCAATGGAGCATTTAGTTTATTTCCATTTGAAGTGATTATAAAAAATACATCTACCATCATTTTGTTTTCATACTGGCTTTATAAGAAGTTAGTCTCTTTCCTTCACTATATGTTTAAAAATCAACAATCTTGAAAATAGGGTAATTGAAATGTTTATGTCTGATGATAAGAAAGTAAAAAAGAATGAAGAAAAGTCTAATGAAGGAAAGTCTGTGGAACACCATCAAGAGGAACAAAGTGTGTATTGTAAAAGCCCCAGAAATAGATAGGAGGGTGGAGAGAAGGAGAAAAGGAGAGACAATATCATAGAGAATGTCTGAATAAATGATAGCCCCAAACTCTTCAAATTTGATGAATGATTTGAATCTACAAATCCACAAAACTCAAAAAAGTGTATATATGATAAACTTAAAGGGACCCCCTTAAGACACATTATATTCTATCTACTGAGTGTCAAAAATAAAGAGAATTTTGAAATCAGAAAGGGGACAGAGACTCATCACTTACCAGGGATCCACAATGAGATTAACAGCAGCTTTCTCATTTGAAACTATGGAGGCCAGAAAAAAGTGGGATAACAAATATAAAACGCTGAAAGAAAAACAAAACCTTTCAATCACGAATTCTGTAGCTGGCAAACTGTCCTTCAATAATGAGGGAAATGTTAAAACATTTGCAGAGAAACATAAGCCGAGGGACCTCATTATCATTAAACTTGCTTAAAATAAAAGCAAAATAAAAATTTACAGGTTGAAATAAAAGAACACTAAATAGTAAATCTAGGTCATATGAAGAAATAAATATAATTTGTAAGATTGCTACCTGGCCAAATATAAAAGCATACATGATTGTAGTTTTGGTTTGGAACTCCATGTTTTATTTCTTAGATGATTTAGACAAATGCATGAAAATAATTATAAATCTATGGGTGGTGGTACACAATGCATAAAGATGTAATTTATGAAAACAACATAAAACAATAGATTTGTATAACAGTAAAGCTTTTATAAGTTATTGAAATCATTCATTTAATTCAAATTAGATTGTTATAAACTTAGGATCTAAAATATAATCCTCATTATATACTAAAATATCTAAAGAGTGTACAGAAAGCAAATGAGAAAAAACCAAAATGACTCAATATGTAAAAACAAAACAAAGCAAACAAAAAAACTAACAAATTAGCTCACTAATGGGACAGCAAAGCAATAGCATAGCAACCACAAATAGCAAAATAGCAGAAGTAAGTCCTTCCTCATAAGTATTATTTTATATGTCATGGATTCAAACTCTTCCATCAAAGGTAGGTATTGCAGAATGAATTTTAAAACAGCATTCAATGATGTAATTTTTATAAGAGATTCACTCTAGATGTAAAGATACAAAAAGTTTGAAAGTGAAAGTATGGAAAAAGTTATTTCTTGCAAACAGTAATCAAAAAGCAGCTGGGTTAGTATAATAATATACAAAATAAACTTTAAGTAAGAAGCTATTACAAGAAACCAAGAAGGATATTTGATATTGATAAAAGGATCAATTTGTAAGATAGCGGTTATAAACATATATTCACCTAAAAATACAGTACCAAAATATATAAAGTAAGCATTGCAAAATATAAGAAAATATTGACAGAATTAAAGTGAAAAATAGCCAGTTCTACAACAGTTGGAGACTTTAATATTCAACTTTCAGTAAAGGCTAGGATATTTAGACAGAAGATAGTATTGGTTTTATCACTTTTTCATAGAATGTTTTTATAACAATTCAGGATTTCTTATGTTTATGATAGACTGAATATGTCTAATGTTTCTACAGTTCCTAAATTTCTTTCTTTTTTTTATTGTTAAATTTATTGGGGTCACATTGGTTGGTAACAATTAGATAATTTCCAGGTGCACAAATCTAAATTTCTACTGAACTATAACTACTTGGTTATTCTTTGCCTTTCATTATTTTTTTAAATTTTTCTTAGAAAGTTTATTGTTATCACTTGTGAACTTTGCCAAGCCATTGTGACTCCAAGTCTACATGGCAACGTAAAACAAAATTTCAAAAAATAGAACTAAAATGAATAATATAAGCTTAATGTTTTGATTTTTATTATTGCCTAAATAATCTTAAGAAAACTAGTATTTCGGTTTCTAAAGTAGTTGTTTGATGATTATGTTATTTACCTTTAGTTTATAGCTTTAGTAATTATATGCATTTATTATTTATAAATTTTTAATTAAAATATTTTGCTATTATGTGGTATTTCAGAATTTATATTTACTTGCAATAAGAGTTATTTATTTAGAAAAGGACTTATTTATTCTGTAGTATATGTTCACTTATGTGTTATATCTTAACAAGTATGATGGGAAATGAAAAGTCACAAATAGTTTAAGATGTAGAGTCAAGAAAGTTTTTTTTTTCTTGATTTTGGTTATTTTGTTTAATGTTTAAGATAGATAAGATGGGAACATATTTAGAAGTAGTGGATTGGGAAAATTTGAGGATGGTGGGAAGAAAGGAGATTGCACAAGTGTTGGGGAAGTGCTAATATTTCTGTAGTTCTAACAGATATATTAGTGTATTAGAGCAAAAAGAAAGAAGTTAAAGTTAAAAATTTCTCATGAGTAAAAAAATGGTCTGTGTCGTATGTTCTCTTTCTATTTTTTGTTTTCATTATTTTCTAGTCAATGTGTGACTGAACTTTTGATTTTTACTATCATTTTGAAGAGTAGGTGTGTTCATATTTTCTTCACACCAGGATTCTAGCACACCCTATGAGTATACAAAATCCCAAAATGTTAGAAAGTGAATTTAGGATAGAACATATACTTTTAAGATTGATATTGTAAAATTGCTTCATTTGAAATTATGTTGAAGTACAGATATTTGTGGGATATACAAGTGACAAGACGTGCTACCATAAAAATGCCATCCTATGTTTTTATCCAAACTTTGTGTGTTAGATTCAATAATTGATATGGGACCTTTCTCTGAGCACACAGAAGTCTATATCTATTGTTTGTATTTTCATAGAACGTTTTTTATTTCCAAACAGATTTCTTCCTCACCTAGGCATCCTTGTTTGCTGACTCATTTCACCTTTGTTTGTAGATGACAAGGGGATGAAATCAAATTTAAATATCATCCTAAGCAAATTGTATTAGTATGATAATTCTGCTGTAGAATGCAATTTACATAATAAATTTTAAAATCAAATATAAATAATTTATGGATTACCTACTGTTTGTGATTAGTTGTGCCACTTTTCCATTAATACAGACAAAGCTAGTCTTATTTAGCCTTTTTAAAATAAATAATCTTGAATAATATATGCACCTTGAATTTATGATTCATGCAGATTATAACAGGTTTCCTTTGATGGTGAAATGTCATGCCTATGGGGAAACAGACTCCTAAAAGTGCTTGCAGTTTTGGGTGGCCAAAAATAAAAAATAAAATTTTAGAAGATGATTTATAAAATTTTTTGGTCTGTGTCCATTTAAAACAAAGATGAATTAATATTAAAAAATACTTATATTTAGTATATTTGCATTCTTCTTGCTGGTTGTGTTTAAAACTAGTGGTTATTCTCAGCTCTCTTTTCTTTCTAATTCTAAGCAACTCTATATTATACATAAGAATTTTTGAAACATATTAAAAGAGAAGCTGAAATATCACAGTTTTAGTTTTTATGCTCAATTACTTTGTGTTTTACTTTCAGTTGTTTTAAAATATTGATCTGTATAATTCAGTGTGTGAATATTAGATTTTCTGTAAGTCATCTTGCAAAATACACAGAATAAATATTTCTGACAATAGAACATTAGACATGATAAAAAATAATAAAGTTCCTTGTACATAAACCAGAACCTAAAAAGGTATGTATCCAAATACATACCTGTAACTTGAAGGTTGAAATGCAGCAGTAAAAATTTATAACCTTATTCTTCCAATATTATAGGAACACATATGTAAGAAATTATATATTCCCTGTTTAGTAATTCATAATATAATCGCTAGAGTAGGAAAACAGTGTTTATTAAAATAGGTATAAACTCACCATGCTCTCAATCCTCTGGTATTTCAAATTACAAAGTGAATAATAAAATAAATATCTCTTTTTCCCTTGAAAATACTTTCTATATAAACTTTTAGTGGACATACAAAACATCCCTTCAGGAGATATATGTACCATCTTATTGAAGAGTAGGCATGATTATATATATATATATCTACATAATGTGCGTTGTAACCAAATTTAACAATAATAAATTTGTTAGCAATGTTTTATATAACTTTAAGAGTTCTACATCATATGAAAGGTAATCTGAAGGACACTTGATCAAATGGCACTAGAATTTATTATGGAAAGAATGTCAACATTTTTGTTAACTTAGTACTAAATCCCCATATTTCCAATGGAAAATTGTATTCCTTGAGTTATTTCTTTCATTTACTTAAGAATATCAATAACATGAAAGTATTTTCAAAAAGATATAAATGATAAGCTCTATTTATAAAATATGTGTTGGTTTTAGAATGTACATTGATAATATTTTTTCACATTATTTTCAATAGGATGATAGCTAGACAAACTGAATTTTAAAAAACGTACATGAAACTATAGACTACACATTAAACACATTTATTAGTTATTAGTTTCTTTACATATGCAGTATTTCTCCCCTATATTAAAAAAAAAAAAAGTGGACACTGCAATGAAATAGCTAATTTTTTTCCCATCTCAGAGACCTCAGTGGTAAAATAGTATAATTTACAGAGGTTAGGGAACAAATTTAGGAAAGGTTATTAAATATCTTTTCTTTTAATGACTATTTAATTGTAATATGCATGGATGTTTGATTCAGGTTTAAACATATTTCAAGTCTTTGTACTATCCTTATGAACTGTACAATCTAGGCAATTTGCCTATAGAATGTTTATTTTTCAAATTGTAAGAAGAAATATATTGTCTTCTTGTTATCATTAGCAACAACCAATTCAATTACAAGTCTCAAGTGCTTAGTTCTGTGAATTTCTCATATAAAATGCTAAATTAAAAAGTTAAAAAATGGACATGTTCTTAATTCTTATATTAGCAAGAAATATGTTAATAAAGAATTGCAGAAAGGAAAACTAAAAATGATGGACTCATGATAGAAAAGTCAGCCCAATTTAGTAGAGGCTATATAATGCCCTTTGACCAACACTTCCACAATTCTCCTACCTGACCATCAGTCCCTGATAGTGTTGATTCTGTTCTCTGCTTCTATGAGTTCTGCTTTTGTAGACTACACTAGAAGTGAAACCATACAGTACTTGTCTTTGTCTGTCTTATTTCACTTAGCATAATGCCCTCAAGCTCCACCAATTAGGGGGAATAATTTATTTTCTTTATTATGGCTGAATAATTTTTCATTGTTCATATATCTATAGAGCTGTATCTATATATCACATTTTCTTTATACCTGCATTCACTGATGGACACTTAGGTTGTTTCCGTATCTTGGCTATTGTGAATAATTCTGTAAGGACTATAGCATGCAGTGAATCTTCAAGATAATGATTTCATTTTCTTTGGATATATTTCTCTCTAATTTTTTTCTATTAAGTCTAGCTAAAGGTTTGTCAATTTTATCTTTGTCAAAAAATGAACTCCCATTTTGTTAGCATTTTTATGGCTAGAGGGGCTAGTCCAAATGTGCACACAATTAGTGGAGGTCAGCCTCAGAGGTATGGACTGGCATCACTCACGCAGTCCCAGAGTTTGGGGCTGGCTGCTAGTATGGATCCTAGCTATGAAGAGGTACAGGGCATTGGGGAGAGACTCAGGAGGTTCCCATCTCTGAACAAGAACACCTGTGGGGAAAAAAACCTCAGCAGTGGAATATGTAGGGGTTCACAAGGGCTTTCCTGGCATTTGGTTTCCTCAGTGGCGAAAGCTGCTAGGGTCCTATGCAGAATAGGCCACCGGGTACCACTTTGTCTCTCACTGTGTGACTGCACTTCCTTATTCCTATCCATCTCTGTGTCTAAGCTTTGCCAATCTCTGGAAGGGTTGAGACCAAAATGAATGGATACTTTATGTGAAGCCTCAAAAGGCTAGTGAAGCTGTCCCCATATCCTGTCCTCCCTTTCCTGAAAGGGAAAACCTTTCAAACTGAGGAGCTCATTCTTGGTAGTGCGCAATGTCTGCCTAAGAGGTGGAATGATGCAGGCAAATGAACCATTTGTCCTTCCATTTTTTGTGTGGCTATTCTCAGATATTTAGTTCCATTGTGTTACTGAATTTTCTTCAATGGACTCGACAGATCTCTCAGAGCTGTTTCTGTGTGTGAAGAGTTGTCTAACTCTTGATCATTGTAGGGGAACAGAGGCTGGGGTCTCCTAATTTTGTCATGATGGTGACATTCTATAAATCACACTATTTATTTTTGCAAACTGTAGGTATAAAATGGGTAACTCACTGTGTGATTGTGTGGTTAACATTTCTCCAGAAGTATTATATGCATATGCAAAAGTATAAAAATCCAAAGCATACATCTAAATTAATTCTACTAAAATGAACACACCTAGAGAACTAGCAACGAAGTCAATCAGTGAAAACTAAGTTCCAATCAAAACGGGGGTAGAGGCTCTGCTTGGTTCCTTTCATGAACATATCAAAATTAAAACTAAACTACAAAACAACCATCAGTGATAATCGCCTGGTTTATCTGAATAGAAGTTCTATTACTAAGGACATATAGAAGCCACTGAGACTGGTAGGAGAGGTGGAGACATGGCCTAGGCTGTTTCCACACCCATGTGTGGTGGTTAAAAATTGGGAGAGAGGGGAAGTCGGGATGGCTCAGTGGGTTAGGCTCTCACTTTGCAGCCCTGGGGACCAAGGATCAAATCCCGGCCCTGGCCCATGTGGACCCATATGCTGAACTGGGGAGTGCCCCCAGTTCACTTCTCATCGGGGCGAGACCCCGGCCCAGTTCCTGCCCTGTGCAGCCCCGCACCCACCTGTGGAATGAAACTATGTGGCAAAACCAATGATGTGCAACTATGGAGACTGTTCTGGGCCCTCTCCCTTCCCTCTGTCTCTGACTGTATCTCTCTCTCTCTCTCTCTCTCTCTCGCTCTGTCAAAAACAATAAATAAATCTTAAAAAAAAAAAATTGGGAGAGATAACTCAGCTGTAGAGTTTCCCTCAAGAAGCAAGGGATCCCTGCCCTAAACTGGGCTTCCCAACCCAAGGTTCTTGTGTCACACAGCAGGAGAAGTCCCTACAACTTCTAGCTTTGAAAGGCAGCAGGGATTTTGGCTGAGTGAAATAGAGGGATGTTGGTGTCCTAGCCAGTCCTCTTAATGGACCCATGCTTGGATTGGAGACTGACTTGTTGACGAATTCAGGCTGAGCTCCAGCGCTGGGGTAGGAGCTTGAAAAGTGCCAGAGAAATATGGGGAGGAACCAAGTTGTTTAACTTCAGAAGTGACTTTCTCCCAGACAAAAGTGCTGGCAGAAGCCATTGTTCCTTTTTAAAACACCTTTGAACCCAGTGTTCAGACAGAGCCAAAATGGGTAGACAAAGAAAGTGTCCTAAATGAAAGAACAAAACAAAGCTCCAGAAAAAGTAAACAAAATGGACACAGACAATGTACCAGATGCAGAGTTCAAAACATTTGTGATAAGAATGCTTAATGATGTCAGTGCAAAGTTCAACAAAGAGATAATAAACATTAAAAAGGACATGGAAACTGTTAAATAGCATCAAACAGAAATAAGGAATGCAATAACTGAAATTAAAAGTACACTAGAAGGAATCAATAGCAGATTAAAAGAAACAGAGGAACAAACTAGTAATTTAGAAGCCAAGGTAGCAGAAAGCACCCAATAAGAACAACAATAATTTAAGGGACCTCTGGAATAACATAAAGTGTACCAACATTTGTATCCTATGAGTACCAGAAAAAGAAGAGTAAGAGCGAGGAAGTAAAAACCTATTTAAATAAATAATGATGAAAAACATCCCTAAACCGGTAAAGAAAATAGACACATACCCAGGAAGATCAAAGCGTCCCAAACAAAATAAACCCAAAGAGACCTCTACAAAGATACATCAATAATTAAAATGTCAAAGTTTAAAGACAAAGAAAGATTCTTAAAACAGCAAGAGAAAAGCTCTTAGTTACCTACAAGGGAGGTTCCATAAAATTGTCAGTTGATTTTCCGACACAAACTTTGGAGGCCAGAGGGATTGGCACAAAATATTCAAAGTGATAAAAAGCCAGGAACTATGGGTAAAACCAATATTATCCTACCAGCAAATCTATCATTTGGAATTGAAAGACACAAAAACACCTTCCAGACAAGAGAAAGCTAAAGAAGCTCATCACCTCCAGTATTCAAGAAATGTTAAAGGGACTTCCTTTAAGAAGAAAAATAAAAAATATGAATAATAAAATGGCAACAACTACATATTTATTAACAATTAATTTAAATGTAAATGGATTAAATGTTCCAATCAAAAGACATAGGTGGCTGAATGAATAAGAAAACAATATCCTTACATTAGCTGCCTACGAAAGACTCTCTTCCGATTGGACACTCTTTCCATCTGAAAGTAGAGATGGAAAAAGATATTTCACGAAATTGGAAACAAGAACAGCAAAAAATTTGTTAGCCATACTTGTGCCAGTCAAAGTAAACTTTACACAAAGGCTATAACAAAAGACAAAGTACCCCATTGCCCCATTCCTGGTATTTATTTGAAGAAACCGGAAACAGTACTTCAAAGGGAACTCTGCAGGCCTATGTTCATTTTGGCATTATTTACAATAGCCAAGATATGGAGGCAGCCTGAATGTCCATCAGTGAATGAATAGATAAAGAAGAGGTGATACACCTATACAATGGAACATTACTCAACCATAAAAAAAGAATTAAATCTTGCCATCTGAAACAACATGGATGGACCTCGAGGCTATTGTGCTGAACAGGGTAAGTCAGACAGAGAAAGACAAATGTCATATGATTCCACTTATATGTGAAATCTAAAGAACAAACTAAAGAAACAAGCAAACAGAAAAATACTCATGGATATAGAGAACATTTTGGTGACTACCATATGGGAGGATAGTTGGAGGTATGGGTAGAAATGGTAATGGGATTACAAAGTATAAATTGGTATTTACAAAATAGGCACTGGGATATAGAATATAACAAGGAATATAGCTAGTAGTATTGTAGTATGTATGTATGGTGTCAAATGGGTGCTAGATTTATAAGGGGATATCTTCATAAGTTACATAAATGTCTAATCACTGTGTTGTATGTCAACTGAATTTGAAAAAATAAAATAATTATTTAAAAAATAAAAATAGGGAAGCTGGGGTGGCTCAGTGGGTTGGACACTCACTTTGCAGCCCCGGGGACCGAGGATCGAGTCCTGGCCCCGGCCCGTGTGGACCAATGTGCTGAACTGGGGAATGACCCCAGTTTGGTTCTCACTGGGGTGAGACCCAGGCCCAGTTCCTGCCCTGTGCAGCCCCTCACCCACTGTGGAATGAAACTACGTGGAAAAACCGATGATGTGCAACTATGGAGACTGTTCTGGGCCCCTCTCCCTTCTCTCTGTCTCTGTCTCTGTATCTCTCTCTCCTTCTCTCTGTCAAAAACAATAAAAATATACCTTTAAAAAAATAAAAATAAATGGAAAATAAAAAGCTTTCAAAAGTTCTCTTCTACCTGCTTTTTCTTATTAAATTAATAGTCAAGAATGACATCTATAATAATAGCTTCTAACAGAGTAGCTTAATAATGCTTATATATTTTAACTTTATATAAATGAAATGATATATTTTGTAATTTTAATGGCTACCTTCTTTCATTAAATGTTATGTTTGTGATGAATGTAAGTCAAATATAACTCCACTTTTTCTCCTCAATTATTTTCCTTTTTCTCTCCAGAGAACCGTGGTGATGTTTTAAATTTCCATATGCAAAATAGGTTACATTCTTAATATTGGCTAGAAAATAAATCCCCAACTGTCACAGATTTTTTTTCTTTAGATATTTATTATTTTATTGTTTTTGACAGAAACAGAGACAGACAGAGAGACAGAGAGAAGGGAGAGGGCCCAGAACAGTCTCCACAGTCGTATGTCATCAGTTCTTTTCCACATAGCTTCATTCTACAGAGGTGGGTGGGGACCATGCAGGGTGGGAATTGGGCCAGGGGCCTCCCACATGGAAAGATTGCCCTGGTGAGAACAGAACTGGGGGGTCATAACCCAGTTCAGCACATTGGCCCACATGGGCCGAGGCCGGGATTTGATTCTTGGTCCCTGGGGCTGCAAAGCCAACGCTTAACCCATGGAGCCATCTTGGCTTAATTGCACCCCCCACCACCCTGTTTTATTTTATTTTTTTACCAGTTTTTTTAACTTTTTACCAACTTACTAAATAAGAATCTGATTTTTAATCATCACCCATCTATTCTTCTACAGTTTTTATTTGATTTAGATAGGACATGGCATTATTTATATAATATATAGTGGTCACTACATAAAGTATTTATTGCCATAAATACTCTTAAACTCTTTCCAAATTATGATTTTCTCTTGCTACTCCCAAATGCTTTATCTAAAAACATCTTTTGACCACTTTAGAAGATGTTACCCTGCCTCATTAATCCATCATTCTAAATGTATTATTCATGCTGCTTCCCCCTGAATTTAAGTTACTATACATCTCTTTGAAATTTAAAGTGTTTGTTTGTTTGCTTGTTATTAATTTGGCAATCTCTGAGATAAATGTCAAATTATCTTGATTCTATTATATATCAGTTCATTTTGTAACACCTGTAGTAAATTTTTGACAAAAATAAATTAAAAGATCTTATGCTGAGCAGGTAGGTACCTAAACAACCTTTAGATAAATCAATTTCTGAGTGATGTAATGGCCGCTTAAGTTGTAATTGTATATTGTCCTTGAAACTAGTGCCAACCTTCTTATATACTATATTACTTTTATTGTTCCTTTTATAAATATACTGTAAAGGAATTCTTTCTGATCACAATTATGCACTGGTACCTATAGTTTCAATATAGCACTTGACCTGAGGTAGTGCGAGGCTTGGTACATGTGGCAAACTATGGTACTTCTCATTACAGTCTCACATGTAGACACAATAATTCCACAAGGCCTGGTTACCAGACCTACATTTCCATAGTAATCCAGAAATAATGAAACATCTGGATCAGAAGTTTCAATTTCAATAAAAACTCTAAGGACCAAAACCAGGTAAGTTCAGAATAGCAGTGTATACTAAGATTATAAAGTAGGAGAATGCTAATAAGCTGTTTAAGAAATGTGACACTTGAATTTACTTAATCCAGAAAGATATTATTGATTGTTTGAACTTTGGTCCCAGTTCTTCCATCTCTTTAATCACATCTTTTGCCATGTAACTTCAAAAACTGTCTCATAGGGACAGAATGTTTTTTCAATTTTTTTATTCTGAGGAATCTGAATTCAAGCATTTGACTTATTTTGCTCAATGTTAATTAAAAAGTCAGTTTTATATAAATAGGCGTTTTGCTTCTACTTTTGAAACTATATACTGTATACCCGGAACCTATGTAATTTTTGTCAAACAATGCCACCCCAATAAATTTAACAATTAAAAAAAAAAGATAAAAGAAACTATATTAATGCAGATAACTTATGTGGACCCACTGTTAGAAGATGAGAAACAGAAGGCAAAGTTATCCTGTCGTTCAGTGTGAGAGGAAACTGACTGCTTGACAAATGTAAGAGTGGGCTAAATTCAAAATAAGGACAACTGCACACCCAAGCATAGACAGAAATCATAACCTCACACTTTGGGGATGAAATAAATTTGAAGTTGTTTCTTATATAGTATAGCTGTGGTGATAGAAATCTAATATGAAAGTCAATATTTAAAAGACATATTAAAAATAAAATATAATAAAATATAAGATGTTGGATAGCAAAGGCTTACAAAATGACCATGCTACCCTATGGATCCAGGAAAACTAATTATCTGTTGTGATATTGAAATATAAAAAAAACTGTGTAGGTATGCCAGGGTAACTCAGCAGGTTGAGCACTTGCCTTTTAACCATGAGGTCTGGGGATCGAATCCCAGTGCTGGCCCGTGCAAACTCATATGCTGAACTGTGGCACCACTGGTAACCACCAAATGGCAGTGACAGTTCCTGCCTCCTGTGCAGGAGGCTTCTGGTTCTGTTCCTGGCCCCCCATACCCCATGGCCTGACACCCACCTGTATGGAATGAAACCATGTAAAAACTAATAATGTACGTAATGTCACCCCAATAAATTTAACAAAAAAATTTTTTTTAATAATAAATAAATA
>PVKE010028786.1:0-20678 GCA_004027555.1 Craseonycteris thonglongyai
AAAGAAAATGGCAGAAGCATGGTTGTAGTTCAAGGAATGTGAAATCATTTTGAAGTGGTATTTGAAGTTCCAGAATGCTGTGGAAGTACAATGACAATGGAGGTGTGAGTATGCAACAAAAGCTCCAAAATGTCTAACAATGGTTTCATTCTAATGCTCAAAATTCTGTTCTGTAATAGTTTTGTGTACATATTAGTGTTTTTTATAATGTTCATTTGAAGAAGTCTATCATGACTCATTATTTACCAATAGTTTATATTAATAATTTTTGTCTTTTCTCATAAAATTTTTGTCAAATATTTTTTTTTTAGAATTATAAATGAAAAACAGGATACATTATCTCCTCAAATCTCTAGAATCTAGTAAGCATATGTCTTTGAAGTTCCCTTGTAGTTAACCTGTTGTCTCTACCTTTCCTTGCTTGATTCTCTGCAACTCATTACTTAGAGAGTTCATGAACAAAAAAGTAAATAAAACACCAGCATATTTTAATATTCCTAAAAATATTCTGTTTATTTGTTTTCTTTACAGTGCTTTATTTCTAAGGTTTAAATGTCAAACTACTACCCTCTTTAGTTTCCACCTTAAGAAAAGTTAGAAGAATTTGTGTGTGTGTGTGTGTGTGTGTGTGTATGCAAGTGTGTGTGTTGTTGTTGTTAACAATGATTTTCATTTTTGGGGTTCATTTACTAGGTAGCATTCATTGAGAGCAGGTAAGCAGAGCAGTTTCTAGTTATCCAGCTTTTCCCAAATTATTAGTAACCCAAATAAAAAAAATAAAATGACTTTAAAAGTTTTTAATAGAAAAATATATATAAAATATCCAGTAAAATATATAAAAAAAAATTCTTATTTTTATATTTAGGTAAACATTTAGAAAATATCTAGTGTTTTTTTTACCGAACAACATGAAAAATATTTCAAAAGTTTGATCCAATGGTCTTTTGGTGAAGGTATATGAAAAAATATCCTTTTGAACGTTTTTATGAACTTATAAATCCTTGTCAACTGTTTAGGAAAAAAATATGTTACTACTTATCAGAATGTTAAATGTACTTTTACTTTAACCCAGAAATTTTACTTCTGTTATTTGTACTTAAGGTATACAAAGCCAAGGGTGCCAACATACATGTACATGATGTTTTCACAAGGTTTCTTTTTTTATTAAAAGATAAAATAATCATATTTTGGAAGCTGCATAGAGTAAAAAGCAACTATTGTTTTAGAGAAATTTTTAACATTTAAAATTTAACACCCTGAGTTTATAAATTACATATAAATTTTCCATTAGAAGTTGTTGTATAGGACTATGTATAGCTATTAGGTTTGAAGGACAATGGAGAAAGTCATACACCCTATTCCAGAATTTGGCCTTCCTAACCAGCTGCTGTCAGATATCAGTGTTGGTATCAGACAGAAACTCTTGTTAAAATTTTAAGAACTGCCAGAGACATTGGTCATTATGTGACCTTTTTTTATTATTCCTTTAACCAAGGTGTCATGGTATCTTTGGAACTTCCATTGCAAATACTATCGAGAGGCAATCAATATTATCTAGATTCTGTAAAATTTATAAAAGTAGGATTATTATCTGCCAAAAAAATCAATCATAAGGTGTTTCAGTGCTACCTCTAGCAGTAATGCCGATACTAGTATCAAAACCACTAGGGTGCACTTGAATAGAAATTAACCTCAGAAGCTCCCAACAGGATTTTTGAAGATGTTGTTGGGGGGTCGAGAGATGGATTTGGGGAATTTAATAAATCTCCTGTATTGCTTTAGATCTGACCTGCCAATGAGAGTCTGTTTTGCAGAGAGGAGCAGTAGTCACAAGTTTTGCTCACATTTGAGAGGTAGAATAGTGCTTGGCTGCACATATACTTTTAAGCATCATAAGAATCCTGATACTTTTATTTCAACATTGATTGAGCTGGAAATCTTTTATCTACTGTGCATTTTTTAAACCTGTCAAATTGTTGGCTGATTGTCAGCCTAAGGAGAGAATTGATGCCTTAAGTTTCCTTTCAATATATTTTTCTTGAATAGATATTTTTATAAAAAATATATGAGTGTATGAGTGTGTGTTTGTGTTTCTCTGGGGTTTATAAAACTAAATTGGGAAACCAATAAGGACAAGATATTCATCTTATACAACTTAGTATGCCCTGAGTGTGTATACCTGTCATGCATGTGGTAGATTTCCAGTATTACTTGCAATAAACATTTCAATAAATGATAAAAATAAACCTGAATTATTTTACATTTGATTTTTTATGTTGATTTTATCTTCAATGATAGGAAATTATTTCTCTCTCTCACTATATCTATCTCTATCTCTGTCACTATCTCTATCTCTTATATATGTTAGCACCCTTGTGTTATACATATACATATTTAAATACAGGTATATGTGAGTGCATTTGTGTGTATTTCTGTCTCTACATAGTAATAACTATATAGTAATAAGCATATAGCAATTGTAATAATCACATATACATAGAGGTCATATATTTTGATGCATTCATTTATTCATTAGTTAATCATATATTCAATAAGCATTTCTTACTAAGCATTTATTTAACCACTTACTCAATGAACATTTATACAAAAATAGCTTATGAGGGTAATGCAAAAATAAATATACTTAACCTCTGATCTAAGATACTCATCATTTACAAGCTTAATCATTTGAACTGTTCGTCTACTACCTCTGAGGCCAGCTCATGTTTTAGTTTCAGTATTTTATTATTTCAAGCTATGGCTTCAAATGGGAACAATAATTGTTTCAAGTACTTTTGTATATCAATTACTTTTTGAAAAAAGATTCTGCGCCACTTCCAGAAACCACCACATTTAAAAAAGTATCTTGAACTAATTTTTCTCTCTATGTTTATGTATGTATATAAATGTATAAACACACATACATATATGCATATATATGTAATACTTTTTATTATATAAATGTTGAAATAGTCTATATATCTATAAAGCTATTTGAAAAATATGTTAGCCAGCTTGAAAGGAAATATTAATAAATTTTCAGAAAGTAATATAATCACCAATAAAATGGGACAGGCTGTAAAATAGAATATATATTCTGTTTCATATAGACTTATGTTCTTAGAAGGACTTAGTTGAATTACTCAGAAGGACACAGTTGAAATAAGATTGTACTTTCTAAAAAGCATATGTATTTATGAACCATTTTTCAGAGAGGAGTCTCAATTAAAGGTGTAGGTAACTTTGTGCCTTTTATTTTGTATGTAAAAGATTTGCAGTTTAGAATTTGGGAGGAAATACTGATTTAAGTAAATCTTTAAGTAATTGGGAGAAAGAAATTCAAGGCACTTTTAATTATCAATATTTTTCATCATTGTTTTAGTTCATCATCATATATTAGCTTAAAGTAGCACAAAAGAAAGAAGATACCAATAGTCAGAAAAGATGCAAACATTTGGTAAAATATCCATTATTATTGGAGAAACCAGATACTATATGATAATTTAGATAAGTTAAATTAACTAATAGATTTTAAGCAGCTTTACTAAGTATAAATGTGGTGAAACAAAGTAATCATATTTTTACATACACGTTAAGATGGGAAATATGATATCTAAAGAAATAGACTAATATATAAAACAATATGCTGCTATTGCTATGAATTGGGTCTCACTCATTATGCAACAAATATACTTTTCAATTAGAAAGATAGAAAATCAGAGCTACAATTAAAATCATGTTTTAGAATAACTGGATAAAATGGAGGGTTTTGAAATCACCAATATAAATTTCACTAAAATAGTTTTATTGTAGTTTACACATAAGACAAAATTAGGTATCTGTTATTAATGCATGGGACAAGTGAGTCATATGGTATAAGTGACAGAAAACTAGAAAGCTCACGGGGGGAAATTAATCTTGTAAGTCAAAGATGACAGTCTTCTGTGTACGGTGGATGCTGAATCAGAACTCAGAAAAGAGACATTTTTATTTTCTCTCTTGATACATTTCAACTGTTCCCTGATATTCATTCAAGCCTTTACACACACACACACACACACACACACACACACACACACACACACACACCCCTTCTTTATCTAGTCAGCTGAATGACAAACAGCTGAATAGAAAAACGTCTCTGACTGTGGGAATTACTAATAGCAACTTGATGGCATAAGAAAGAAAGCCAGTGGAAAGATAATTGCTATTTCAAAGTAAAGTTCCCCAAACTGTATTACTTGAAACAGTAAAAGTTCTATGAGATTAATAAATGTCATATGAGAAAGAAGTATTCTATCTGGGAAATACTATTCTTTGTATTTCTTCGGTTGAAGATTTCAACAGTGTATTATTGTTTTAAAGACTTAATTATTATTATTATTATTTTTTAAAGATTTATTTTATTGATTTTTGACAGAGAGAAACAGAGACAGAAACAGAGAGAATGGGGAGGGCCCAGAGCAGTCTCCATAGTTGACATCAGTTTTCCATATACCGTATTTTCCGATGTATAAGACGAGCAGGCATATAAGACAACCCCCTAATTTTACATTTAAAACATAGGTTTAGGCCTATATTTAACTGTAAAATTAGGGGGTCGTCTTATACGCCCGGTCGTCTTATACACCGGAAAATACGGGTAGTTTTACTTCACAAGTGGGCACGGGGCTGCACAGGGCAGGAACTGGGCCAGGAGCCTCTCACATAGGTCCTGGCAAGAACTGAACTGGGGGCACTCCCCAGTTCAGCATGTGGGTCCGCATGGGCCGGGGCCGGGATTCAATCCTTGGCCCTCGGGGCTTCAAAGTGAGCACTTTACTCACTGAGCCATCCCAGCTTTCCCGACTTAATTATCTTGCTATGAAGTAATCTAACTTTATTTAACTTGGTATATTCCCAACATATATTTCATAATTTCTTTTGCAGAATTTCATAAAAAGTCCTTTTGAAAAGACTGCCTAACTTGGCGACAAATGCACTTCCTTTTCTGGCTTTCAAAAAGAATCCATATACATCACCACTATATTTGTGTAGTATGTTAGCTGTCTTCACTCTTGACACATTCTGGTTATCATTTTGGCTGTCATTATTTTTATACCTCTTTTAAGAATGTCACATTTGGTATCTGCCAATTGTTTTCTTTATTGGACATAGATGGATTTCTCTAA
The DNA here is from genome assembly GCA_004027555.1 of Craseonycteris thonglongyai. NCBI lineage: Eukaryota > Metazoa > Chordata > Mammalia > Chiroptera > Craseonycteridae > Craseonycteris > Craseonycteris thonglongyai. Next base: position 5,172 of record PVKE010028786.1, read on the forward strand.
TATTCTGGGAACCTCTTCTCCTCTCAGCTTTGTGACCTGTATTCAAAGAGCAGGGATAGAAAGATGGCATGACATTGAAGGGAAAAAAAAATCATTTCCATGAGATTAAGACCAATAGCTGCTTTCACATAAGACAAAACTAGAAAAAAGTGGCTGAATTTACACTGAAATACCATGTAAAATAGAAAAACAAACAGTAAGAACAGTTCAAAAGTAAAACAAAGGGAAGATACCTCATATATTGATACAATCTACCGGTATAATGGTTATGTACATTAAGATTAGAAACTTCCAATTTGAGAGCATGGTAGCTATAAATAAATACCAACTTTATTACCATTTTGTCATAATTGGAACTATCAAATGCTTTATATTAAGAGCCTACCTTATATTATTCACCCAAATAAATTTCTGAATTGTATGGATTTAAATATAGATATGAAAGCCATTAAAAATAAATATTCCAAAACTTTGATTTACCTGAAATCTATAATTGGAAAATTTGCCTAAGCTCTTACCTTTTCACAAAAAAATGTCCATTTTATTGTAGATTTATATGTTTGCAATTTCAACTTGCATCTGAAAATACTAAAAATTAAGGTCTTTTTAAAAGAAAAGAAAATATTTTTCTCTCAAATTCCTATTAAAATTCTAGTTCAGAAAGAAATTTAGAAACATTTTCTGAAAGATGAATAGTCCATACATTCTTCTCACAACCCTTGAATAAAGCCTGTTAATTAGAAAACCAAATCTTTTCAGATATAATATTTAGCTCTATAAAAATACCATTTCAAATGTCCTTGATTTTCATTAGAGCGTATGAAAAGAACCAGGCAACATAGAATACTATAAGAATCATATAAAATGCCTCCCCTTTGTTGGTAAAGGAATGCTGTTTATTTTATTTTGCATTGTAGTATTGTTTGAGAAATTAAGGGATCAAAAATTTTCTTTTAGATTTTGTTGTTGGAAAATTTTTTTTTGCCCAAAGAATTGGGGTTCTTTCTTTCTGAAAATGCTACCATGGAATTGACTGTTATTTAACCTATTTTTTTTCACTTTAAAATTGGAAGCTATAATATAAATACTCAGATTTTTAGTGTATATGTTTAATTATTTGAGTTCCTCTCCCCAATTTTCATTTTTCCCATATATATTCTTTGTTTTAATCATTGTTATTTTTTTCTATACAGATATTATCCTGATCTCTTCTAAAAAAAGAAACTAAAAATAGAGTTACATATTTCTCATAAAGTGAAAACTTTCAAAATGCCAAAGAATAACATTATTTACTGTGTGATGGAAAATAATCTCTAACCTGAATCATATGTGCAAAGAATGTTATTATTATCTAGATTTAACTCTTTTTGATCCCTCAGCAATCTTTTAAATGTTGTTATAATTGCTTGATGCTTGATAATGCATATATTTCATGTCTTTTACCTGGCTCTAATTCCCAGCTCCAATTTTCTTTACTTTTTTTCTTTTTTCTTTTTTTTTTTCTTTTTTTTCTATAACTTTCCTAGGTATAGAAAATTTTGATAAACTTAGTTCTGTGCTATACTGCTTTAGGGCCTGTTGGTTTGTTTTGTTCCTTCTATGAGTCCTAAGAATATACTTTAGCTTCCCCCCTTAGAAAGCATAGATTCTTAAGGGTCTGCTATAGCTAGTGGCATAAAAAATAGTTGCAGCTATTCAACAATACTTCTTCAGTAGTCAAACAGGTAAATATTTGTGTTTCAATGTTCCACTTCTGTTAGGCTACAGGCTTTACTTCAGAGGCCTGACGTGTGTCATTGTAAATTTGCACTAATTAAGTAGTTTTACCCATCCTCTTCTCTTTGTTTGAAATGTACTTCCTACAAGATCTTTTCATCTTGCGTCCTTCCCTTCACTGAGGTAGGAATACAAATGCAGTTTTTCCCCACTCTCAGACAGTAGAGTGTTCCTATGAAATCTTTCATAAATAGAAATGACTTAAAGTGAAGAAGCAATCACCTTAAGACACAGCTTGCTAAGGAATGCACAAAATAAACTGACATAAATGACAGATGCTCACAGACGCAATTCAAAACTATGGTGTCCTGATGCTGAGTATAGTTCTGAGGGAAAGAACTTGGTGGGAGAGCACTCTCACTGCTCCAGGTGTGCAATGCTTCTTTGAAATAGTTTGTTACAAAATAAACACTGAATGCTATTTTTGCTTTTTGACCTTTTTTTTATAAAATCAAAAATCCTCTCTAAATTTTTTCCATAAGAAAAACAGATACTAATGTATGTCTTTCATAAAAGTGAAGTGACCGAAAGCAAACTTTGTTTTTAAGACAAATTGCTATTTTTATTTATTTATTTTTATTAACTTTATTGGGATGACATTGGTTAGTAAAAATTACATAGGTTCCAGGTGTACAATTTTATTAAACCTTGTTCATGTGTTGCATTGTGTTTTAACCACCCAGAGTCAGCTTTCTTTCCATCACTGTATATTTGGCTCCCCCTCCCCCAGCTCTCCTCCCTCCCCATTCCCTTTTTCCACCTCTCCCACTCCTTCTGCTTCTCCCACCCCCTGCCCCCTTACCCTCAAGTAACCACTAAACAATTGACTATGTTCATGATGTTTTCTTTCTTGTTTTCAGTTTTATATATCAATATGAGTGAAGTCATATGGTTCTTAGTGTTTTCTGTCTGGCTTATTTTGTAAAGAGAATATTTTGAAAAATGAGGGAGGGATAGATGTATAAATTCCCATAATAGGTCTCTTCTTTCACCTTAGCTCAAATCCATTCTCTGAATAAGTAGTTCCCAGTAACTGGTACTGTTTCCTCTTTTATTTTTATTCATCAACATGATATTTATGTATGTATTTGTTTTGATTTTTAAAAATCATTTTTATTATTGGTTTCAGGTGTACAAAAGAACATAATGATTAGACATTTATGCTCCTCACAAAGTGATAACCCCAACAAGTCTACTACCCATCTGATACCTTACATAGCTATTATTACTACAATAACGTTGACAATATTTCTTATGTTGTACTTTACATCCCATGACAATATATATTTTTAAAATACAGTTCACATACAATATTATTTTTATATTTGTGTCAGATGTGTAGTGTAGTAATTAGACATTTGTATAATTTATGAAGTGATCTCTCCATAAGTCTAGTTCTTATCTGATACTACACATAGTTTTTACAATATTACTAACTGCATTCCCCATACTGTATTTCACCGTCCCATGAATATTCTGTAATATATTTATTACATATTTATATGTTTGCATGTTTATTTTCTGCCTCTGCCACACGAATATAAGTTCTAAAAGGGCAAGGATTCTATTGTTCTTCTGACATCTGAACACATACCACAATGTCTGGTGTATAATCGAAGTTTACAGAACTAACTCATTTCATCTTTCTAATATTGTATTTGAATATTTTATAAAGTATTAATTTATCACAATGACTCTGTTTTCTTAAATGAGAAGAGCCCATCATTTTCAGTGATTTTAAAACTCTTAGACATAAATTCAATTCCTTCTGAGAATTGTCACCCAATGGGAGATTATTATCCAAACTGTTTTCTTTATTCTATCTATAGTTCTCCATATAAAATTAGATAAGCAGTACATATTCTCAGGAAAAATAAATGTTCTACCAAAATATAATTAAAATGATTAGGAAACAGCAAAATTATCATCTTGTGCCCATGAACATACTACCACCTAACTTCCTAGTATATTTTTAAAAAATAAAATAAAATTGACAAATACCTTGGGGAAGCTGGGATGGCTCAGTGGGTTAGGCGCTTACTTTGCAGCCTCGGGGACCGAGGTTCAAATCCCGGCCCCGGCCGTGTGGACCCATATGCTGAACTGGGGAGTGCCCCTAGTTCAGTTCTCACCAGGGCAAGAGCCCGGCCCAGTTCCTGCCCCGTGCAGCCCCAAGCCCACCTGTGGAAAGAAATTATGTGGAAAAAACCAATGATGTACAACTATGGAGACTGTTCTGGGCCCTCTCCCTTCTTTCTGTCTCTGACTCTGTATCTCTCCCTCTCTCTCTCTCTCTGTCAAAGACAATAAATAAATCTTTAAAAAAAAATTGACAAATACCAAAAGATGAATCACAACCCTATTTGTGGCTAACCTAGACCATTATGAATTAGATAACAGTGACAGATGTGATTTTAGTTTCATCTCAATTTGATCCTAGGTTAAAATGCACAACCTGTGGTTAGTTTAATGCTCACAGAGAGAAACAATACAAAATAAAACAAAAATGATTACTAGAATTGATGATAGGGATAAAGAACCAATATAACATAGAAAGATAGAAGAGGGAAAATATTCAGCCTGGCTACCATCCAGTGATATGACTTTAAATTATGTACAGCCTGCCTATCACATGATTATTCAGAAATAGGAAGAATCAAGTCTTCAGTACAAAACAACATACAAAGGTATTAAAAGTCATTATTATCATTACATACAAATAATAAAGTATTGTAAGGATAGAACAATTTGACCTTACTTGAGCCACTAATATTCCTATAAATTGAAAATTTAGCAAAAGTTAAGTGTACTAATTGAGTCTAGGATATTTTTTTTCTCTGTATATTATTATTATTTTTAAATATATTTTATTGTTTTTGAGAGAGATAGAGATAGAGATAGGGAGAAAGACAGAAGGGGGAGGTCCCAGAGCAGTCTCTATAGTTGTATGTCATCAGTTTTTGACACGGTTTTGTTCCACACAGGTGGGTGGGGCCTGCTCAGGGTGAAAACTGGGTTGGAAACCTCCTGCTTGGGAGGCATGCCCCCTCCAGCCAGGGGATGAACTGGGGGGAAGCGGGGGATGAGAACTAAACTGGGGGCCTCCCACATGTGAAGCACACCCTAGTTTAGCATATGGGTCTGCACGGGCCAGGGCTGGAATTCGATCCTTGGTCCCCAGAGCTGAAAAGCGAGCATTTAACCCACAGAGCCATAGCCATCCCAGCTTCCCCTGTATATTAATTTTGTCACAACTTGCCCTGTGTTCGATGAGTGACAATGCTAACTAGGACACATTTTTCCCTTTGGTGGTGTATGGAATACAAATTTGCATATGCCAAGAGTTAGCCAAAAAAAATTTTTAACAAATCTATTTATTATCCTTTTGAAAGTTCTTAAGGCAAATCAGATTCAGGGTTTTTAGAAATACTATGGATGCAGGCAGAAAGAGGCCCGAACTCTGTCAGTAGTTTTGTCCAGTCAAAGTAGACTCAAGGGGAAAAAATAAAAAAAATCACCTAAAATTGCAAGGCTGAAATTATTAAATTTCTAAGAATTTCTATTTTGTTAGCATTCTTAACTAATCTCAAGTATAGAGGAGCAATTTGGAAAGAGTAAAAACAGAAGATGAAAAGCAATTACTTTCTGGCTTTCATCACTAATTAATGTAGTTCATTATTTTTTAAGGATTTTCAACATTTTTAACTAAGCTGACCTTTTCAATGTTGAGGCCATTGCTCTGCTGGCCAAGTAGCTGGGGAATATGGAGCTGTAGCAAGACACCCAGCAGTCTGTCAGTGTGTGCTCTTGTCTGTACTGGCAGTAACAAGAGAGCTGCTGCTATTGTGGTCCCAAGTCTGCCTGTCTAGTCTTCTACTACTGAACTAGAGAAGTCTCTACCCTTATACTTCTTTGGTGGGAAGGAGAAGGGCATCTCTGGCCAGGAAAGGCATCATTGAGAATGTGTCCTTTGAGTAAAGGCCTGAAGGAAAGACTGGAGGGAACCAGGGTAAGAAATCCAAAGCTGAGAAAGCACCGACTGAAAAAGCCTAAGGTGATTTAGGGATATGAAACAGAGTGAGAGATCTTCCTGCATAAAATTGGATGTTTTCTTCCCTTTACTCTGCTCTACTGTTTATTTTGTTCGTATTATACATTTACGTCCTAATTAGTGTCATATGATATTATTTCCTCATTTCTATGTGTTTTCAATCATGTCTCCCCTCTCACACAATCTTCATAAAGGATAGTATCTTTTCTGTGCTGTTAAAAATCTCAATACATTACAACAATGCCAACCAACACCAGACACATAAAAATGATCTAATCGATTGAGTAAATAACGTACTAATTGATCTATAATATAATGAGGTGGCTGCATAAAGGTAGTGACATGTTGTTAAGCCAAGAAAATTGAAATTAAGAAAACAAACAAAAATTAAGAGTATGTTTGTATATTATAACAGCATATTTGATACCCAGATCAATTAGATAAATCAGGTTAGAGAGTCTCTAAATGAATGATATGAAGATGCTGCCAAGATAGTTAAAAATATAGAGATTAGTATTTTTCAATGAGTTGTTGTATTTTTTTTATTCCAAATGACAACTGAATTCCTACTAAGTGGTTTGTATAGTCATATGACTTTATTTTAATTAATTAAACAAAATAGAAATTTTTTTTTGTCTGATGTCTAAGTGTATACAATAGGAAAAAAGGAAGACCTTCTGGTACTGCTTTTCTTTCCCTCCCAGAAAAGTTCTATTAGCAATCTATGCTTACCAAATTTAAAAAAAAAGAAAAATCAAACATGTCCTTTTACTTGTTTCTTATGTTTATCCTAGCATATTGACAGAATACACATATACACACACACATACCCTGCATCTCAGAGCATCAGTGATACTGCAGAGAAGACTAGGTGCCAAAGAAGTCAATGATGAAACTTAAGGCAAAGTAATAAGACTCAGACATCAGTCAAAACATGTTAGAGGAAGAGAAAACTGGGATGATAAGATTTTCAAATTATAAAGTTTCAAAAAAAAACCAAAAAACACTCTAAGGCAAGAGAATAAACTACTACAGGCCAGAATCTCATTCTTCTAACTCTAGGGAATTACAGTGTGTAAGTGGGTTTGATGAGTATGTATTCCCCAAGAGTGACAAAGGATGAGAATCTGGCCCTATGTCTTTAATTCATACAAAATATATTTTTATAAGGGAGAGAGCACTAAGAAGTGGTATGCCTGAGAGGGTTGGAAATTTGTATCAACAAAATGTAAAATAGTTTAGTGGAAGCGTTCTATTTAAGTGTTCTGACATCACAGAGGGAGGATGCTATCCTGAGGCAAAATGTATTTACAGATTCTTTTGAGGTTTGCTTGATTTCTTCTCAGTTCCTAAAAAGCCAACTTTTTATAAAATGAGGGCCAGTGTTACTAAAAAATTATTTGAAAAATCCCTTGACACCAGAAAGCATTATTTTGCACATAGCAACTTGGCTATCATAACAAAAATGAAATAAGATCTATGAGTCACACAATAGTTTTTCCAATAACTTTTTCAAATTATTTAGGTAGTTCCTGGTTCTTCTGTCCCTCTATTCTTAACCTATGAATTACATAATTAAATTCTTAATTCACCTCAAAGTTCAATATCATCTGCTTTGTTAATTTAATCAATAACTACTACATTTATAAAGTTCACACTTGTAAAATGCATTGCCCCATCCTATTATCAAGAAGTTAGTATTTTATTGAAATAACACTGAAAATTAAATCAATCAATGTTATATAAATCAAGTATTAATTTTAGTCACTTATTATTTTGTATACACTATTTAAGAAATTTAAGTAAAAGTATTTACGTACAAACAAATGTGACTAAATATAATATACAAGTAATTTAATTTAGCTAAAATTTAAAAAATTTACAAGAAGTATTTTTATTCATTAATAAACAAATTTGATTAGTGCCAACAGAATATTTTTATTTATCTAACTTATTTTGGCATTTTTGAATGATATAATTAAAAATTAATATTTAAATATGTATTTAATATATTAAAAATAATAGATGTTTAGTAAATGCCCTGTAACAAGCCATACTCATAGATTAGTTGCTAAATTTACTTATTTGTGAAATTGCAAATAATTGACTATGTAATGCATGTTTATAGCATTTATAATGCATGTTTATAGGGCATTTTATAGAGTTTATCACTTTCCTAAAATATTACTTAGTCTATCACATCTAGTACTTAGGAACTATAGATGCCTATAGAAACACTAGCAACTAAAGGACTTCACTTATGCTCTACTGGGCCAGTTTATAGAGTTTTATTGTTTCTATTTTTTTTTTGGTACAAGTTGAACAATTTGATATTTCTGTAGATAGCTTCCAAGATTATTTTGATTTTTCATTTTGATCAATTTATAACTATTTACAAACACACCATGTTTTCAGATGTTGCAATTCAGCTTTAAATCACTTTTTCTTTAACTACAATGTGGTATTTCTATTACACCAAGTTTATGATTTTACATAATTGACCAATTGCTTATCTGTGCAACCTCAATATTCACATAGTTACATAAATGTTGCTCAAGTTCATGAAATAACTGTTGAAATTTCAATTTTGATATTTTATCAGATCAAAATTTGCAAATTAAGCTTGAATAATGAATAAGCATTCAAAACCCAGTGTATACAGAACAGAAATTATCAACTACACTATTCATATTATTGTTTACTAAGGTTTATATTATGAAAAATGAAGTTTCTATTTTGAAACACTAAATCTTATGTTAAAATTTAGTATGGGGAAACTGGGATGGCTCAGTGGGTTAAGCGCTCGCTTTGCAGCCCCGGAGTCCGAGGAACGAATCCCAGGCCTGGCCCAGGCACACCCATATGCTGAACTGGGGTGTGCCCCCAGTTCAGTTCTTGCCGGGGCCTATGCTGGAGGCTCCTGGCCCAGTTCCTGCCCTGCACAGCCCCACACCCACCTGTGGAGTGAAACTATATGTAAAACTAATGCTGTCAACTATGGAGACTGCTCTGGGCCCTACCCCATTCTCTCTATCTCTCTCTGTCTGTCTCTCTCTTTCTCTGTCAAAAAAACAATAAAAATAATCTTTAAAATTCAGAAAGCTTTAGGTTTAAATAAAAGCTTCTTTACATGCAGGGGTCTCCAAATTTTTCAGCCCACGGACCGCATTAACTATCAAACAGCAGTTTGGGGGCCGACTACACACTCGAGGTCCAAATAAAAAAGAATCAAAACATGATGTTGTTTTAAATTATTTATTTAATATTATTTTATTCAGATTAAAAGGTCTCCACGGGCGAGATGAGAGGGCCTCGTGGGCAGCATTCGGCCCGCAGGCCGTAGTTTGGAGACCCCTGAAGAGGAACTATTAATTTCTGAGTAGTTTTAAACTTGCTATTTTACCCCAAAACTGCAAATACAAATATGTCTATCTCTTAGTGTTTGGGGTAAAACTCAAAATAATGTTTGAAAAGCACTTATTCTAGAAATAGATACAAAAAGTCATCAAATTTGTATGGAACCACAAAAGTCCCCGAACTGCCAAATCTATCCTAAGAAAAAAGGAAAGACTGGGGGCATCTTACTCCCTGACTTTAGTCTGTACTACAAAGCCTCAGTAATTAAAACAGCTTGGTATTGGCATAAAAACAGACCCACGGACCAATGGAACAGAATTGAAAACCCAGAAATAAACCCACAAATATACAGACAGTTTATTTTCGACAAAGAAGAGAAAAATACACAGTGGGGAAAAGAAAGCCTCTTTGGTAAATGGTGCTGGAAAAATTGGAAAACCACATGCAAAAGTCTGAATGTGAACTATTATCTATCACCATATACCAAAATTAACTCAAAATAGATTAAAGACTTCCAAATAAGACCCGAAACAATAAATTGCATAGAAAATATTGGTACTAAACTTATAGATATGGGGTTCAGGGAAGATTTTATGAATCTGACCTCAATGGCAAGGGAAGTAAAAGCAAAAATAAATGAATGGGACTTTATCAAACTAAAAAGCTCCTGCACTACAAAGGAAGCCATCAACAAAACAAAGAGGCAACGAACCAACTGGGAGAAAACATTTGCAAACAATGCCTTCGATAGGGGGCTAATGTCAAAAATATACAAAGAACTTGCATAACTCAACAAAAAAAAAACAAGCAATTTAATTTAAAAAATGGGCAGAAGACCTAAACAGGCACTTCTCTCATGAAGACATACAAATGGCCAACAGATATATAAAAAAATGCTAACATCCTTAGCAATTAGGGAGATGCAAATAAAAACCACAATGAAATATCATCTCAAGCTTTTTACAATGGCTATAATCAGCAAGTCAAGGAATAACAATTGCTGCAGAGGCTGTGGAGAAAATAGAATAGTCATATACCGCTGGTGGGAATGTAAATTGGTACAACAGCTATGGAAGGCAGTATGGAGATTTTTCAAAAAATTAGGAATGGAATTGCCATATGACCCAGCAATCCCTCTTCTGGGTATCTACCAAAAAAAACCCTGAAAACCTTAATCTGCAAAGATATCTGTACCCCATTGTTCACTGTAGCACTGTTTATGGTGGCCAAGTCATGGAAACAATCAAAAGTGTCCTTCAATAGATGACTAGATAAAGAAGTTGTGGTACATTTAGTAGATGGAATTCTATTTAAAGACTAGAAAAGATGAAATGCAGTCATTTGTGACAACATGTGTGGACCTTGAAACCATTTTATTAAGCAAAATAAGTGAGATTTAAAGAATCAGGAAACATGACCTCACTTATAGATGGAATATAAAACTGAAGGTAGCAAGTAAACAAAAACTTATGGACACACTCAATGGTTTGTTGGTTACCTGAGTGGAAGGGGGGAGAGGCGGACGCAAAGAGTTAGGGAGGGATTTGGGAGAGGGAACCAGATATGTGGTGATGGAAGGAGAGCTGATTCTGGATGGTGAGCTCATGATTCAATGCATGGATGATGTAATGTAGAGTTATGCACCCAGAAACTACATTGCCAACCAATGACACTCCAATGAATTTAACAATAAAAACATAATAATAATTAAAAAGAAAAAGAAAAGAAAAGCACTTAGCACATTTCCTGGCCCATAGCACTCACTGTGGCACTGAACAAATTACATGATCACCAAACCCTTTGGGTTTTCTCTTCCTAAGAACAAGGAGAGTACACTTCCTAAGCCCCTTTGCATTTTGATGGACGAAACTAAATCTATCCAAGGAAATGAAGTGTTACTTCCCAGCTGATGAATTGAAGAGCCAATGTTCTTTCTTCAATGTTAGCCTCTCTTTCTCTGCTGTGCTGACCATAAAGCATTTTTTGTAAGATAACCGAGTTATAACAAAGACCAAGCCAGGATCCTCAAGTTACTGCTTGAAGGGAGCTGCCCTGAAATAGCATCAGACCAGCACATTTTGTGTGAGATAAACATACTGTTATTTGTTGAATCATTGAGAATCTTACCAATGCACTTAATAAAGATAGCCAGAAATGGTAAGCTATCACAATATTAGGAACATTGCACGTGTATGCATGCATGTGTTCGTGTATAATTAAATTATGTGAATATTTAATATAAAATTCTGTTATTTGGTCAAATTTAAAGTAATGAGAGCAGAGATTGTTATACATTTACACATTACCTTTGTCTAGTAACTCAGATGAAGTAGATTTAATTACTAAAATAATGTATTTAAAGTATATTTTCTTTACAAAAAAACTGTCAAAAATGGAATTATCATTGATTTTTCTAAATTGATTTTATTTATAAAATAAAAGCACCTGAATAAAATCAGTAGTACATACATTGGAAATAGTTAAATTTATGAAGCTAATTCACAGTTAAGCCTGTATAAACACAACAATATTGCCTTTAGGTTGGAGGAAACTCAGTTAAAGTAGTGAAAAAACTTTACACCTATAGACATAGCCACTATGCATGATAATGCTGGTGATTAAATTTTCATAGTGAGAAGCATAGCAATCCTCCATACTTGAGTCTTATATAACTAACTAGTCAGTTAAAAAAGTATTTTTATAAATTACAGAAGTATTCTCCTCTACCATCTTTGAGAGACCCAGATTCATGTTCTCTCAAGCCCTCTGGGATTTTCCACGATCTGTGGCAACAGCCTTTATGGAACTACTACTACACTTTTTCCTATATTCATTCAGTTTGTTGACAGGTTAGTTGATGAATGCAATGCTAGACACATGAAACTGATATTTGTACCCATATCTGCCTTTTCATCTCCTCCCATGTTTTGGAAAGTCATCATAAAAACTCCTTTCACTTATTACATGTGCTTCTTCAACAACGTTAAGGAGAACATTTACCTGCATGTTAATTGCTTACCTAACGTTAATAACTATATTCGTTTTACATATCGATGAATAATTTGAAAGATCTCAGAGCAATGACCTCTTTCTACAGATAATTTCAGTTTCAGAAGAACTACAAGCTTCTTTACTAAAACTAAATTCATTTTAATTTTTATGGAATAAATATAATTTCTTTTTTTAAAGAAAGAGGAATACTTATTCATTTCTTGGTTTGCATCCCTTCTAGCAGGATTGTGCTGAGTGCTCTGTATTATTAGAGAGTAAGATAATAAATCAAGTAGGAGATTTTTCACTATATTTTCAAAAGAAATGAGTGATGGGTGATAATGTCTCTTTTTCAAATTAAATTACTCATTTGTTTAACACCATATAATTGAAATTTACATAAGAAGACACACATAAAACAACTATTAGAAAATCAGGGGAAGCCGGGATAGCTCAGTGGGTTAATCGCTCACTTTGCAGCCTCGGAGACCCAGGATCGAATTCTGGCCCAAGCCCGAGCGGACCCATATGCTGAACTGGGAAGTGTCCCCAGTTCAGTTCTCACTGGGGTGAAGACCCCAGTCCAGTTCCTGCCCTGTGCAGCCCCGCACCCAACTGTGGAATGAAACTATGTGGAAAAACCAATGATGTACAACTATGGAGACTGTTCGGGGCCCTCCCCCTTCTCTCCGTCTCTGTATCTCTCTCTCTCTCTCTCTCTCTGTCAAAAACAATAAAAATAAATCTTAAAAAAAAAAAAAATTGAGTACGTGGGGGTGCCAGGATAGCTCAGTGATTGAGTGCTTGCCTCTCCAATCATGAGATCTGGGATTCAGTTGCCAGCCCTGGTCCATGCAAACCCTGTATGTTGAACTGCAGCATGACTGGTAACCACAGAGATAGATCTGCAGCAAAGTTTCTTGCCTCCCCTGTGAAATGCCCCCAGTTAGATTTCTGCCCTGTGAGGCCCGACATCTACCAGTGTGGAATGAAACCATGTTACAACTAATGATGTACAACTATGAAGTTGCGCTCTCCCATCTTCTCTCTCTCTCTCTCTTTCTCCCTCCCTCTCGTAATGAAATAAATATGAAAAAAAAAAAAAGTAAACGAGAAAGAGTAAAACATAATTTTTTTACTACTATTGAGGCATGCAAAGTAGAGGGCTTAATAGAACACATTAAAATAAATAAATAAATAAATAAATAAATAAATAAATAAATAAATAAATAAATAAATGGATACCAGGATGTTCCTGAACTATGCAGATGGATTCATATGCTGAACTGGGTGTGCTTACCATGTGGGAGGCCCGAGTTTGGTTCTCATTGGGATGAACTTCCCATGTAGGAGGCCCCTGGTTTGGTTCTCATTGGGGTGAACTTCCCATGTAGGAGGCCCCTGGTTAGGCCCATAGCTCATGGGGTATGCCTCTCATGCAGGAGCCTCCCCTTCATTCCCACCCAGCACTGCTCCCCCATTCCCCCTGCTGCCTACCTACCTGTGTGGAATGAAACAATGATGAAAACTGATGATGTACAACTGTGGAGACCGCTCTGGGCCCTCACTATTCTCTCTGTCTCTCTTTGTCTCTGCCAAACCAATGAAATAAATCTTTAAATAAATAAAAACTTAAGACTAAATTCTTCAAAATATATACCTGTATCTTCAACTTTATTTCCTCCCTTGAAATCAGGTCTCTTAAAATAAACTGCCCACTTTCAGTAAATGGTACAACCATTCACTCAGACCACAAACTTATGAATTTTCCCTTACTGTTTTTGCTTCCTGTTCTAATGTATCCATAAATTTTATTGGTTCTACTATCAAAATTTTATTCTGTGTCGACCACCTCTTTCTTACTGCTAATATTGTTACCGTCAGCGGTAAGTGGACTGACAGACTACCAAATTTGTTCATGTCCTAATTCCTGGAATTTGTGAATATGTTAGGTTACTCGGCAAAAAGGAATTACGGCCATGGTTATATTTAATGTTGCTAATTCATAGATTTTAAAATGGGAAGATTATTTAGGATTACCTGGATTAACCCAGGATAATCACAAGGGTCCTTATACATGAAAGAGGGAGGCAGGAGGGGAACACCAAAAAAGTGGCAGTACAGGAAATAATCAGCTGGATCTTGCTGATTTTGAAGATGGAGGAAAAAGCAAGGAACTAAGGAATGTGAGTAGCCACTAAAAACCAGAAAAGGCATGAGAAAGATTCTTCCCTAGGACTTGCAGAAGGAACTGTGCTGACATTTTGATTTTAGACCAGTGATTCCTATTTCAGGACTCTGACCTCAAGAACTATGGGGTAATGAATTTGTACTCTTTTAAGCTACTAAATTTGTGGTAATATCTTATAGCATCATTCAGATACTAATATAGTCCTGCTAGGTAGGAAGCTAGGCACAATCAACAGGAGGAGTAGAAGGTAATATGATCAGTGTTTCATACCACCGATGTCTGCTCCCTAGGCACCCACCAGGCTCAGCCCTCCATGATGAACCTTTCTGTCATAATCTCCCAGGAAAAAAGAGATACGACCCTAATTAGAATCAGCTGGGTTTTGGTGCTTGCATAAACAGCTGGACCTTGTTGTTAGCCTGATACCCAGCCTCATTGTAATGTAATTACAATAAAATGACCATGAAGGTTTGCCATCCCCCATGGGTTTTTCTGTATGCATTCTGCATAAGGGCATGCACAGAAAGAAAAGTTATATAGCCTACATGTGCCAATCAAATGAGCTAAGTCTGTACATCAGATGTCTTGAGTCTATACTTCACACTTAGGGTTATCTTAATGCCAGCAATAAAACTTGAACCCCAAACACATTGAGGCCACTGCCACTCTTGGCTTGGCCCATTTCTCTCTTGAAAAGTTTTTCAATAAAGTTTTAATCTGTTTTCTTTTGTTTTGGTGATTTGTAAATCTTTACTATGTTAGTGAAAAGAACTGAGTTTCTTTTACATCCCCTGGGTTAACAGTCCATTTTAAATCACTATAGTCATTACTTCAATATTCTACTAAGTAGTTTCCTTAAACCCATTCTTGTTTCTCTGAGAGTCTGTTATCTACAAAGAAAATTATATAACTTTTTAAAGTGTAACTTTTATACTTTACTCACTTAATCTTACATTGTAAATTTTTTATTTTTTTATTTTATTTTATTTTTATTGGTTTTGAGAGAGAGAGAGAGAGAACTAAACTGGGGGAACTCTCCAGTTCAACATATGGGTCCGCATGGGTCAGGGCTGGGATTTGATCCTTGGTCCCCGGGGCTGCAAAGTGAGCTCTTAACCCACTGAGCCATCCTGGCTTCCCC